>JADLZL010000531.1:0-53041 GCA_015844335.1 Chrysopogon serrulatus | reverse complement strand
AGACAGGCAACCAGCAGCTGTCACGGCGTCCCGAACCAGGCGCCCAAACCAACTCATCACGGGTCCTGAATGGGCATGAGCCATAGCTGTAGACACAGCTGCGCCTGTGTGGCTCACGCGGGCTTCGGCCGTGTATAAAAGAGAGAGAAGAGATGAGAAGAGGATATAACAAACAATTACCCAAAAACAGAATTTACTAAGCTTCCTCCTACTTCCGTATTCTATCTTCCTGCTCTGTTCTTCCCCTTTGCCATTTTTCTGCTAATCTATCTTCTCAATTCCGATTTCCCGACTATTCTCTCGTTAACACTTGGTATCAGATTCATCGATCTTGTCGCCTCCCGCACCTTCCGTCCTCGATCGCCGTTGCAAACGCCCTTGGTTTGTTGAATCTCGGTGCGGCGTTCATTGCTCCCGCACCTGAGACCCTGTAATTCCCGGGCTCGCAATCGATTGAGGCGCGTCGCTCTGGCGAATCCACCTCCAAATCCACCACCCCTCCCACCCCACATCCCACCAACCAATCACGTCTACACTCGTCGAGCCAAATCCGCCGCCACCATGAATCCCGATACACAGCTCCTTCTCAAGGAAATTCAGAAAGTGGTTGCAGATCAAGCCGCCATTAAGCAACAGCTCGTGGATCAACACGATCTGCTCGAGCGTCGCTTTTTGGAGGTCGATTCGTCGATGGACCAGCGATTCCAGGAGGCCGAGGCCATAGTGGAGCAGCGCATCATCGATTCGGAGCTTCGCTTGGACTCGCGCTTCGCCGCCATCGAGCACGCCACCACCGATCTGGGGGAATGGCGTCAGGAAGCCGAAGGACTTGTCGATGATCTTCGCCTCCGCATCAACAAACTCGACAAGTACTGGGGCCGCCCGTGATGGATACCGCCTCGAGCCGGCGCTCATCACCGAGCCGCCGGTCAAGGTGGAGCAGCACGCCGCACAAGCATCTGCGAGCTATACGGCTGCTCGGCCCAGCGGGCACCGCGTTGACAACAACCACCGGGAGAGTGAGTCCGGGGTTGTCACCACCCTGACTCATTCCCCGGTCACGGGTATGGCCAATTTCACTTCTGCATATCCTCCTGTTCATGGTACAGCGCGTGATCTGATTGCATTTCATAACCGCCCACCTGATCCACCCTTCAATCCTACCGGCAAACTGCCGAAGATGTCCTTCCCATCGTTTGATGGCACGGATCTTAGCCTCTGGATTTCGTGTGCGGAAGATTACTTTCATATGTACTCCGTAGACCCTTCTGTGTGGATTCAGTGCTCTAGAATGCAGTTTACTGGCCCTGCCAAACGCTGGATTCAGTCTATCTCTACCAAACTCAAAACCATGTCCTGGCCTGAATTTTGCACTGCCTTACATGCTAGATTTGATAGGGATCAGCATGAGGCTCTCCTACGCCAGCTTTATCGCATTCGCCAAACTACTACTGTCCAAGAGTATGTTGATCGTTTTGCCGAGCTCATTGATCATCTCACTACCTATGATCCGGCCACAAACTCCTTGCATTACATTACTCGTTTCATTGATGGGTTGCATTCAGACATACGCGCTGTCATCTTGGTACAACGGCCAAATTCTCTGGATACTGCGTATACGCTTGCTTTGTTGCAGGAGGAGGCAGGCGATTCCTTCCGCCGGCGTGACGCGCGGCGTGCAGATAACGCATTCTCTGCGCGTTGGACGCCGCGCAACGCTACTGCCGCGCCTCAACCTGGAGGAGGTGACCGGGTTCAAGCCGGTGCGGGGGGCCTACCACGTGCTGAGCAAGGACCACGCACACTCGAGCGCAAGTTTCTGGACCTCAAAGCGTATCGCCGTTCCAAGGGTCTGTGTGACAATTGCGGCGAGAAATGGAGTCGGGAGCACAAATGCCCTACTCAGGTTGGGATCAATGTCTTGCAAGAGATGTATGCCCTGTTCCTAGAGGATGAACCAGCTGACGATCCGTTGAAAGATGATGACGACGAGGAACAGTTATGTGTATGTATGACTACTGATGCTGGAGGTTACATGTCAGGCACAAAGACAGTGAAGTTCCAGGGTCAGCTTGGCAACTCTCCTGTGCTCATACTTTTGGATTCTGGCAGTTCCTCTTCTTTTGTCAGTCAGCAGTTGGTCTCCCAGTTGGCGCTTCCCACAACACAGTGCCAGCCCCTTTCAGTAAAGGTAGCAAATGGTACAGTGCTGCATTGTACTGCTTTTCTGCCTTCAGCAGTGTGGAGTATCGGTCAGTACAACTTTCAGCACGATCTAAAGGTGTTACCTCTCAGCTCGTATGATATCATACTTGGCATAGATTGGCTTCAAAGGTTCAGTCCAATGAAAGTTGATTGGCGCAGTCAGTGGTTGGCCATTCCTTACCACGGCCGCACTGTGTACTTGCATGGACTGTCAGCACCAGCGTCTACTGAGGATACTGCATTCTGCATACAGTTGATGGGTCTATCGTCAGTCACTTCTGGGAACTCTCCATCTTTACAACCCGCTGTTCAGCAACTGCTCGACCAATTTCCCGAAGTGACCACAGTACCTACTGAATTACCACCACCCCGTGCGTGTGATCATGCCATACCACTGATTGATGGTGCTCGGCCTATCAGTGTTCGACCCTATCGCTACCCTCCAAAATTGAAAGATGAAATTGAAACTCAAGTGGATGCTATGCTTCAGCAAGGCCTTATTCGGCCCAGCACTTCACCATTTAACTCCCCGGTGTTGTTGGTTCGCAAAAAGGATGGTTCGTGGCGGTTTTGCGTTGATTATCGCTATCTGAACGCCCTGACTGTGAAGACAGCATTCCCAATACCAGTATTTGAGCAACTGATGGACGAGTTGGCAGGTGCTTCTTGGTTCACTACACTTGACTTGCTGTCTGGGTACCACCAAATTCGCATGAAACCCGGAGAGGAGTTCAAAACTGCCTTCTCGACACATGTTGGACACTATGAGTTTCGTGTTCTTGCTTTTGGTCTCACTGGGGCACCTAGTACATTCCAGGGAGCCATGAATGAAACACTGAAACCTTTGCTGCGTCGGTGTGCAATTGTTTTCTTCGATGACATCCTTGTTTACAGCAACTCATTTGAGGATCACATGATACACTTGCAGCAAGTCTTGGCGCTGCTTAACAGGGATAAATGGCACATTAAACTCACCAAATGCAAGTTTGCACAGCGGGAAATAGTATACCTGGGCCATGTTATTAGTGCTGAAGGTGTTGCTACAGATCCCTCCAAGGTTGCTGATATTCAGTCTTGGCCTTTACCTGCTAATGTGAAGGAATTACGCAGCTTCTTGGGCCTTTCAGGGTTCTACCGTCGTTTTGTACGCCACTATGCTATCATTTCTAAACCCCTGACGACACTTCTTAAGAAGAACACCCTTTTTGTGTGGACTACAGAACATACTGCTGCTTTCAATACCCTCAAAGCTTGCCTCAGTTCTGCACCTATTCTTGCATTACCAGATTTCACACATCCCTTTTGCATTGAAACAGATGCATCCAATTTGGGAGTTGGGGCAGTTCTTCTTCAAAAGGGACATCCTCTGGCATTCCTCAGCCGAGCTCTTGGACCCAAGAATCAAGGCTTGTCAGCCTATGAAAAAGAATATATGGCAATTCTAATAGCAGTGGAACAATGGAGAAGCTACCTGCAGCTGGGAGAGTTCATCATTTATACTGATCAAAAAAGTCTAATTCACTTGCATGATCAAAGACTGCACACACCTTGGCAGCAAAAGGTGTTCACAAAATTGTTGGGACTGCAGTATAGAATTGTCTACAAACCTGGTACTGACAATCGAGTGGCTGACGCCCTATCTCGCCGCGCTGCTTCCACTGAACTGAGTGCTATGTCTGCTCCTATTCCAGCTTGGATGGACAAAATCATTGATAGTTACAGAACTGACTCTCGAGCTCAGGAATTGCTCACCAAGTTAGCTATTGATGACCATGCTGAACCAAATTATACACTCTCTCAGGGACTGCTACGACACAAGGGACGGATATGGATAGGCACAGATGCAGAACTCCAACACCAGATCATCGATGCCTTTCACTCTTCTGCTGTGGGTGGACATTCGGGTTTCCCAGCCACATACCAACGCATCAAGCAACTGTTTTCGTGGACAGGCCTCAAGACGGCTGTTCAGCAGTTCGTGAAGGCTTGCCCGACTTGCCAGCAGGCTAAGCCGGACCGTGCGCGATACCCAGGTCTGTTACAGCCGCTTCCAATCCCTTCTGTCGCTTGGCAAAGTGTTTCCATGGATTTCGTGGAAGGTTTACCTTCTTCTGGTGGCAAGAACTGCATCATGGTTGTTGTGGATCGTTTTTCCAAGTATGCCCACTTTCTTCCCTTGGCTCACCCCTTTTCGGCTCTGTCCGTAGCCAAAGTATTCTTGCAACAAGTATATCGTCTCCATGGGCTGCCGGATTCTATTGTCTCAGACAAGGATCGAGTCTTTACCAGTCAACTGTGGCAAGAGTTGTTTCGACTCGCTGGGGTTCAGCTGAAGATGTCCACAGCATATCATCCTCAGACGGATGGGCAAACGGAACGTGTCAATCAATGTATGGAGACATTTCTGCGCTGCTTTGCAAATGCATGTCCTTCTAAGTGGCTTGATTGGATCTATCTTGCGGAATTCTGGTATAATACAACATGGCATTCATCTCTGGGCTTCTCACCATTCTTTGTTCTCTATGGTCAGCACCCCAAGCACTTTGGCGTCAGTGCTGAGTCTGCCACACCCTCTAAGTCCTTGGAAGCTTGGATTGAAGAGAAGTCCACGATCAACGCATTAATCCAGCAGCATTTGGCTCGGGCCCAAGACCGAATGAAAAAGCAAGCAGATCAGTCTCGCTCAGAGCGCTGTTTCACAGTGGGTGATTGGGTCTACTTGAAACTTCAACCCTATGTCCAGTCATCCTTAGCTCCTCGGGCAAATCAGAAGTTGGCATTCAAATTCTTTGGTCCCTTCAAAGTGCTGGAGAAGATTGGAGCAGTAGCGTACCGGCTAGCATTACCAGAATCTACATCGATTCATCCAGTGTTTCACGTGTCCCAGCTCAAAGTGGCCATTCCTTCGACACACAAAGCAGCCACTCTGCCACCGAATCTCGATGGTCTTCAGTATCCTCTGAAAGTACTACAACGTCGTGTGTACACTTCTGACAATGCTGTAGTTCCACA
Source organism: Chrysopogon serrulatus (assembly GCA_015844335.1). Classification (NCBI taxonomy): domain Eukaryota; kingdom Viridiplantae; phylum Streptophyta; class Magnoliopsida; order Poales; family Poaceae; genus Chrysopogon; species Chrysopogon serrulatus. Next base: position 47,824 of record JADLZL010000531.1, on the reverse strand, counting down.
GGTACTGATTCAATGGTCTGGTATGCCACGCTCTCTGGCTACCTGGGAGGACTACGAAGCCCTGAAGCAGCGGTTTCCTCGTGCACCTGCTTGGGGACAAGCAGTACTTCAACAAAGGGGGAATGTCAGCGACCAGGAAGTACCTGCACCGCATCAAGAGCACAACCTGGAGACAGGCAACCAGCAGCTGTCACGAAGCGTCCGAACCAGGCGCCCAAACCAACTCATCACGGGTCCTGAATGGGCATGAGCCATAGCTGTAGACACAGCTGCGCCTGTGTGGCTCACGCGGGCTTCGGCCGTGTATAAAAGAGAGAGAAGAGATGAGAAGAGGATATAACAAACAATTACCCAAAAACAGAATTTACTAAGCTTCCTCCTACTTCCGTATTCTATCTTCCTGCTCTGTTCTTCCCCTTTGCCATTTTTCTGCTAATCTATCTTCTCAATTCCGATTTCCCGACTATTCTCTCGTTAACACACACTTACACACCAACAACGCAAACTGCTTCTAGAATGTGCCAACCGTGTCCTCGATGGGAATTGTGGTGTCGACGCGGTGTTGGTAGTAGAGGTCGATGCAGTCGATGTCGAGGCGGCGCAGGCTGGCCTCGCAGCAGGCGCGCACGTACTCCGGCCGTCCGCACACGCTCCGCGTGCCGCTCTCGTCGCGCCGTAGCCCGAACTTGGTGGCCACCTGCACCTGCTCCCGCGGCAGCTGCTTCAGCGCCTGCACCCAGACCACCAGGCGGCGATGTCTTCCGCGATCAGTAAACACGCTCACAAGAACTGTCCAGAAAAAGGAAGAAAGGGCGGACCTTGCCGAGGAGGATTTCGTTGGTGAGGGGGCCGTATTCGTCGGAGGTGTCGAAGAAGGTGACCCCGCGGCGAAAAGCGTGCGTGATCACGGCAATGCCGGCCTCGTCGTCCACCGCGGTGTTGTACCCGCCCGACAGCCCCATACACCCGAACCCCAGCTTGGACACCTGCATGCATGCATAGATGGAATCAATCGATTGGCCTAGCTAGTCGATTCAATCAAGCACCGGGCTAGTGGACAACGAAAGAGCGGAAGCGCGGCCGCTGCAACAAGGTAATTCGGGGAGACGGTGAACGGAGGGAGATAAAGCGACCTCGAATCCCTGGGTGCCGATCTTCGCGGGGAACCAGAGGCCTGGCTTGGTTCTCCATGGCCGCGCTGCCCGCCGGTGAACTGAAAGAGGAAGAGTGGAATGAAGTTTGGTTCCACGTAAAATAGCAGCAGACATTCTCGAGATTTTATAGGGCAACAGGCTACTGACTTTTTCCAGAAACCCGATGTCACGAATGACGACAGAGCTGCAGCAGCCACAGCCTGCGCCACGTACGCCTTCCGCTGCGACCTGCGAGGAAGTACCTCTACTGTCAGCATCGCCACCGATGTTGGGGGTACGACGTTAGCGCGTGCGTAGAAAGTAGAAACCACCACAGTAGTATTGGGGTACGAAGTTTGCGGCGCGTGCGTCCACATCATCACGGTTGGGGACTTGGGTTACGGACCTTTGCGTTTGCGGCTCGTTTGCTAAGATTTCTGTTGTTGCTAAATGATTGGATTAGAGATTTTGAAGAAAAACTAGTCTCTAACTTCTTCACTAAATAATTATTCAAATACAGTCATTTTCTATTCTAGATTTTCCGCTGACGAAAATAGAAGACTAGAATACATGACTCTCTAGAGTGCGCACGCACTAGATATAGAAAAATTGTTGGAGAGTAAAAAGATATAGAAAACGATTTCAATGCAAAGTGACTCTCCAAATCTATATCTATATATACCTAATAATAAAGAGGTAAAACTTCCAGCCCATCTATTTTTTCGTCCATCCATTTTTTTCGTCCATCAATTTTTTTGGTTCACCCGCCTCTAACTACTAGATCTCATGCTTATATGAGGCCCGTATCTAGCATAATATGGAGTTAGGTTCCAAAGCGGATTAGTTTCTATATATGACCTGAACTCGTTAGAGTCCTAAACTAAATACAAAAGGATACAAGTAGAAATTCTCTTAAAAACCTAAATAGAAAAGGATATATAAGTAGAAATTAGCTTAAAAGAGAATCCAATAGAACACGAGCGAGCCTAGAACTTCTATGCATTGTATTCATGTCCCAAATCCAATAGAATACGGGCAAGCGAGCGTCTCCTCTCTGCGTTGATGTCCCTGTTCTCTTAATTTTTTGCCTTCCCAAAATTGAGTCGAGTATATATCATATCATCTACATGTGTGATTTTTTATTGAATTTAGACGATTTTTTTTGCCGTGGTTTGCATGGGGTTTTACGGAAAATTAGTTTGCACTAGATACGTTCCCTAATATGTTTTTCTAAAATCTTGGTTAATGTAAGCAAAGCTTGAATTAGGACAAAGTCAAAGTGAACTAGAAGTGAATAACTAGTTAGGTTACTGTGCTGATCTTTTTCTGGAAATAAAACAAAGAAGTTTGAATGGGTAATCTCTTGGCAATCAATTTGTTAGCAGATTGCACCTGTGCCCCTGCTTGGCGATCATCCTGTAAACTTCCCTGATGGAGCTTAAACTGATCAGGGTTGCTAGTTTGATTTTCTACCGATTTTCCGTACAAGTCCTAGATGGATCATACTCTTTGTGTTGTGTGCAAAAATACTTCCCATCGCTTTGGTATGTTTCATTGGCATTGGCCAAAAGCATGCCTTTTGTCAGCTTGTTGATTAAAAATTAGCCATTTGTTCTTCAAGTACAGATTCAAAGGAACAAGATGGATATTGGCTATGTAAAGGTTATTCATAGGCTCGTTGGTTCGCAGCTGAAACCAATCTAGCTCACATGGAAGGACCCTGGCTATTCATATGCTCGTTGGTTCGTGGATGAAACCAGTCTAGCTCACATGGGAGGAGCCTGGCTCCCGGTAGCCAGGCTAATCCGAGAACATGTTTGGTTGCTTACATGAGGATAGATTGTATGAGATAACATATATAAATAATCATCATCATGGCATTTATTATTGGCAACTGTTATCTTATGACGTGTAGTCTATCTTATTACTACTTAATAGAAATTGAAATATGTTAATATCATTTAATATATGCTAATAATGCAGTAGTAATGTCATTAGATAGTTAATTATCCATAGGCTTGTAACACCTCTGGTGTTACGTTAACCTAAACCTGTCATATCATCATCATCATTGCATAAGCATTCATGATTAGAGAACCCTAATTTAAATGTCTAAAATGAGTTTACAATTCTAGGGTTTTGTTTGAGCTCTTTTATATCACATGTGAAGATGTTTACCATTTAAACTCCACTCACATGTTTAATTTTGTTTATAAAAATGACCAACTAAAACCAACCTTGGTGCTTGCAAGTGTTTGGCTAACCCTGACTCACACATCAAACATATTTTACAAATCAAATGAGGTGCAAGGAAGAATCAAATTTGAATTTGGAATTCAAATCCCAAACCCTAGCTCAAGTGGCTAAGTGTTGGAATTTGAATTTCACTTTCAATTTTGGTGAGCTAACCATAATTAATTTTGTTAATACAAGTTACCAAACTTTAGTACTATTTCAAAGCATGAACTTGGTACTTTGAAACTATGCCATTTGTTGGGTTTGAAAAGTACCACAACACCATTAATTAATTGCCCAAAGATTCAATTCAAAAATTCTTTTCAAAAGCTGAAATTCAAAAGCCTTTTGCTCTTTTTATCAATTTCATCTCAAAATATTCAAAATTTGGGAAAAACTTCAAAAATATAGTTTGTGCATCTCTTTGAGCTCTACAACTTTGATATATAAAGTTTTCAAGTTTTTTGAATAAAATTTGAAGTAATTTCAAAAGTTATTTGAATTGGAAAGTATCCCCTTTTGAGTTTTAAACTACAATTCAAAAATTATTCAGTTTCATGAAAAACTTTCTAAATGAAAGTTGTAGATCTTGAAAAATGGAACGACTTTTACTTTTGGAAATTTTCATCTTTTATTTAAAATTTAAAAGTAATTTTGAAATCCCAAAGGTTAAGGTTTTGTCCTCTTTTCAAATTTGAATTTCAAATTCAAAAACTAATTGGAATCTGACCAAACTTCTTAAATTAAAGTTATAGAGCACAAAATTTTGAGTAGACTGTATTTTGGAAGATTTTTGTGTATAGTTCAGTTTTTTGAAAGTAATTTGCAAAAGAAGAAAAAAGGTGTCCCTATGCTACAGTAGCTCAACAAGGGGGGCCAGCTTCGCCCGGCTGCCCATGCCGGCCGGTCGGCCAACCGCCGCCGTGGCCGTTCCCATGGCTTCCCGGGTTTCACGCGTTGCCGACCAGCTCACCGGCGTCGCGAAGTCGCCCTCCACTGTCTAGCTCACCCCTGTCCTATAAAAGTCAGTGACAGCCGACGACGAGTCTCCTTTCTCCATTTCGTTCGCCGCCGGCCACCGTCGCTCCTCTGTCAAATTCGCATGCCACGCTCGTCCATCGATTCCAATCGCTTGCACACAGCTCCGCAGCTCCCTTGCGCACGCCCTGAGCCACTGGTTTCACTGCAAGATCGCCTGAGTCGCCTCCGCGACGTCATCTTCCTCGCTGCCGGCCATCCACCGCCGCCAGCATCACCCTTTTCGCCGGAACGCCGACGAGCTTCGCTGTTCGCACCGCCGCAGCCGCTGCCACCGCCGTTGATCTTGCTCCGACCATCCTCCCGCCTGCCGCATCGTTGTTTTAAAATCTGGGTGAGCCCCGGAGTCCATCCGAGGTGTTGGTTGCATCTGTCTCGCCACAGCTTAGCCGGAACACCGTCGTCGATGACGTGCTCCGCCATGCCCGCCGCTGGTACCGCCGCCGTGCATGTTGTAGTGGGCAATAGCTCGGTTGCGTTATAGTTTTGAGATCGTCGTGTCGGGTTGCGTTGAGAGGTGGCCTTTGTGTCGCTTAAGTCGCCGTCATTGGGCATCGCCGTTGAGCTCCGCCACCGTCGAGCCGCCATGGCCGCCGTCTTGCGAGCTCCGGTGAGTGAGAGAGGGCATATGATAGCTTGTTGAGTGTGGTTCGGTGAGAGGAAGTGATCGGTGCAGTTGGTTTCGTCAGAGAAGTCGCCACCGGTGAGAACGGCCGGTAACAGCGCCGCCGTCACTGTTCCCCGTCGGAGGCAGAGGGAGAGGGAGAGAGCTGACGCCTGGGCCCGGCGTGTCAGCCAGAGAGAGAAAGAGAGGGCGTGCCCCCATGCGGGCCATGCGCACACGCGTGAGGCCGGGCCGTGCGGGCCGACTGGGCTGCACAGTAAGTCCCCGGGAGGAGTGAAAATGTTTTTCTTTTTCTAAATTAATTTCCAAAAGCTGATTTTCACCTTTTTGTTATAATTTTATTTCGACAGATAAAAATGTGAGAAAAATATGTATGTGTTCCTTGTGCTGTGCTCTGTCAATGAAAAATACTAACTTTGCTTTTCCAATAATTTTTATTTATACTATAAATTGCTCTTTTAATTAATAAATGCAAATTCCATGATTTTTAATAATTAAAATATAAGTCCAAAAATTATGAAATTTGTTTTGTGTACTAATTAGATGATAATGATCTTAATTATGAGGTTTGATCTTGTTTTGATTAATTTTTGTATTATGCTTAATTAATACCTTAATTAATTAATATTTAATTAGTTAATTCCCTGATTAATTAGGGTTTAATTAATCTCCAATTAGCAAGTTAATTGATGGCTTTCAACGACTGTAAAAATGGTTAATAAATTAGTAATCACCCTTAATCACTATTAGTTTTGCTTGATTTTAGAATTAAGTGATGACCCTAGTCATTAACCCTAATGACCTTCGGCATTTCATGTTGATTGCGTATCGTTAGTCCGTCGTCGTCGACGCTAGCTATACCTTCTTAATACAATGTTACCATGAAGGGAAGTTGTACTCAAGATAGGTTAACAATCGTTGCATCATTATCGCATGCTCTTTTATTTACTGCATCGTAATCATGCATTTCAATCGTGTAGTTGTGCCGTCCGAGGAGGGGGTTGATTCGACTCCCGTTTCTGAAGAAGGTGATCATCGTGAGGAGGTGGGATCTGATCCTGGTACTTGTGTAGTGGAACCTCACTTCGTCGAGCCCCAAGACAAACCCCGGATGCATTTAAACCTTTCCTTGTATTTCGAAAAGCTTTACATTTTATGTTCCAGATATGATGCATTAGGTGTTAAGAGTTGTGTGATATCCTACTTTGATGCACTTACCGTACCTTGATATATTACCCTAGATACCTGTTTTGATTTTAAAATGCTTAGTATACGCTTAGCCTTGCTACTAGTGTAGGGTTTTGATAAACTATTTTCAAAGGTGTGATAACAGTACCCTCTGAAGGGAAATTACGAAAACCTGATGTTGCTTGTTGTTTATCCTTATTCCGACGGGGTCAATGATATACAATAAGAACATGATGATGAGTAAATCGAGACGTCGGTGGAGTGACTTGCATCAGGAAGGGCTAGTGCCCTGGTGTAGTGTCGTCCACTTGTGTCGGTTAAGGACCGTCCGTTGTTTGGCCCTGGGATCATGAGGTTATTGGATAGTACTAGTCGCATGCTAATGGCGGTGAGCTCCCTTGTATGATCCATACGAGAACGGATAACCGGAACGGGACGTAGCGTGTACCCACACTACGAGCGCACCGTCGACGGTCAGACTGACGGCGTAGGGAGATGGTGTACTGTACTCTCGTGGCTAGGACCCATTCTGGTCTGGAGAAATGCAAGCATGAGTTGATGTATGTGAGATGTTTGATCCTGCATACATCGTGTGGCTAGGAAGCCCCAGCTGGGTATATAAAGTGATTCAAATCGTCGGTGCTCCACGATATGGGAGACTTGATCCGAGTCCCGGCATCGTAGTAATAATGAAAGTGTGAGAATGAAAGTTTTGAATTCAGCATATGTTTGACAAGTGATTGTTATAGTAAGGACTGGCTTAGTCTCTTTTCGCAAAAGGGTGTCTTTTGATCTTACTAAAAGCCTCACCTTGATTCCCATTAGCCAGCATTCCTGAGTCTTCTCCTTAATTTTTAGTCGGGCAAGTCTTGCGGAGTACTTTTTGTACTCATGATTTATTTAACCCCTGTTGCAGGTGAACCGTGTGAGCAAGTGTGCTACGACCCTTGCCGCATGATGGTTGTTGAGGAAGGATCGAACGAGAAATAAGTTGTGTAGCTCTTGGGCGGAACACTTTTGTTGAGTGGTTTGTAATAAAGTTATATAATGATACTTCCGCTGTTATATAATAATGATACTCTGGTTTGTATAAGTTTTATAAAAGGTTTGTAAATTAAGTTATTGTAAGTCTTCCGCTACTCTGGTATTTTGTATGAAAACTGTTGTAATACTATGATGTCTCTGTAAGTATCGATCCTAGAGGAATCATGGTTTATCGGGGATCCACCCGATGGAACATTCTAAGTTTTACGGTGTACAAGCATAGCCGACAGAGGTCTTAGGGACAATGTCAGGTGCTTGTGGGCCATATAATTTAGAAGGTTACGCCCCCACGGGGGGTATCGGGCGGCGGTACTTACAAAGATACTCACAAGATTACTTTTCAAAACTTTAAAATGCTTTAGATCCAAAAGTTAAATGGGTTTAGTCCAAATTGCTTCTGCTCCGTCTTAATTCTTTCTTGTAGCCTTGTTAGGTGCTATTTAAAAGAAGTCTTAAGCGGAGTATCATGTTGTTTTCTTTTTGCCCTATATTACTAAAAGTATGTTTATGTTAGTTTAAAAGTTTTTGCTTGATCCATAGGTTCGATCATGCATCATGTTCAATTCACATGTTTAAAATTGTATCCCCGATAAAAAGTGGTTGGGCTAAGTAAAATCAATCCTATTCTTGCTAACCTTAAGGCTCTCAATCTTATAGATTCGATCTCTACTTTCTACAGGATGGCCCGTACCAAGCAGACTGATCGTAAGATGACCGGTTCTAAGGGTGTGCCACGTCACCAGCTGGCACCGTGTCGCAATGATGCTGAGGCCAGACCGAGTGAGCCAAAGCCTGAGAAGAAGATAACTAAAAAGCAGAAGATAGCTCAGTTGTCTGCCGAGTTGGCTGCAGTCACCAAGGAGCGCGGGATAGCAATTGCCGAGAGGACGAGTTGAAGTCCGACTTAGCGGTCACCGAGGCAAGAGTAGTCGACCTTCATACCATCCACAAGCTCCAAGTGAACATTGCCCATCTTCAGCATGAGCTGCAGGGCGCAGTGAATCAGAGGAACGATGGATACGACTACATCGAGGAGTTGCAGGCTCAGGTGGATGATCTCCAAGCCTACAATGCAACCTTACATGAGGAAGTCCATCATCAGTACAATCTCCATGATCCTCTGTGCCAGCAGCAGGTAGCCACGGACGACTTGGGTTCCGTGGAGTCACCAGAGGTGTACCCGACACCGACTAAGGAGTCCGAGGCAGACGAGTCAGTCGTGGCCAATGAGTCAGATGTCTGAGTTCCCTGAGAGAGATGTGTAAAATAGTTATCCTTATATGCTAAGTAGTCAACCTGGGTATGTCCTGCCTATGAGTGGATCGAACCCATGTGTGACCGGCTTGTACTAATATTTTAAAGTTCAATAAACTTGCTTGTGAATCATGTTTATAACGGATGTCCGGCACTCCACGCCGTTGTTCTTCACACAAGGGGGTGAGGTCCCTCAGGCACCACAAGCACCACGGTCTTCGTAGTAAGTGGTAGCCCTAGTCGTCACCACTGAGAATTCCCGTCTGTTATGGGAAATGGGTCAGCATAATCATGAGGCACCATATGAGAATCATGGCCGTCGTAATCATGACGAGATCACATATGCGGACTTTATAGAGACTCATCCGCCAGCCACTTCACGGGCTGAGGAACCCTTAGAGGCTAATGATTGGCTTCGTATCATAGATCAAAAGTTTGACTTGTTAGAGGGTTATCCAGACCTTTTAAAACCAAAGTTTGCCGCACAACAATTAAGGGGCCCTGCATCTGCCTGGTGGGCAAACTTTCTGGCACGACAGCCAGCCGATCAGCAAATCACTTGGGCCATGTTCCATGATGCATTCTGTCTGCACTTCATTCCTGACGGGGTGATGCAAGCAAAGCTGGAAGAGTTTCTAGCACTAAAGCAGGGTGGTCGAACAGTAGTGCAGTATGTGAACACGTTTAGTCATCTATCATAGTATACACCTAAACATGTGGATACTAATAGCAAGAAGAAGTGTTTTGTTAGGGGTTTGAGGAATGATATTGAAACCCATCTCACTGCAAATCCCAATGCCACCTTCTATGAGGCAGTAGATATTGCCATATCCTATGAAAGATCCCCTGCTAAAAATGTAAAGAATGAAGAGAGGCGTGCTTTTTTCTCGACCGTCCCGGCGGAATCCAAAAATGCCAGAGGGTTATTTTTCATCCTACTCAGCATAATCGCCAACCGTTCCATTATCCACAGCACCAGCAAAGCCACCAGCCCTATCATTACTCACAACAACAGCAGCAAGCCCAAAGGCAACAGGTGTATACTCGCCCTGCTGCCGTAACCTATCCCCAACAGCCGAACACCCAGGGTGTTCGAAACACAGCTCCACCAGCTCCCCAAAATGCTCCCACTGGTTTCGGTCCATGTTTTAATTGTAACCGGACCAGACACTTTTATCGAAATTGTCCCTATCCCAAAAGAAATACTTCCAATTTTCAGCAAGGGCTGGCAGTCAGCAGCACCAGAATCAGGGCATGGGTGGTTCGCAGCATGTCCCAAGGTCAATGCCGGGAGGAAGACTGGACGTGTGTATCAAGTTCAGCCTAGGAACGTTCTTGAAGGAGAGCTGGTTTTAATGGGTATGTTCCCTGTTGCTAGTCACCCTGCAATTATATTATTTGATTCTGGTGCATCACATACATTTATCAACCGCACATTTGTTACAAAACATGAAATCTCCATAAAAGAAATTAAAGATGAGTTTTTGGTGCAATTGCCGGGAGGGCGTATATGCACATGGGAAATGGTATATCAGGTCCCTATATCTCTTGGTGGGTATCTCTATCCTACGGATCTGATAGTACTGAAGGATCAGAATATAGATGTGATCCTTAGAATAAATTGATTACGCCACTATAGCGCTGTGATAGATGCACCGAATAGAACCATTAAACTGTTCCTACGATAACCACCCCCCCACTTCTTATCCAATTCCCGATTCCCAAGAGAGCGCTTTGAGACAGTTAATGCAACCTCGGTGCAAGAAATCAAGGATATACCTGTGGTCCGTGTGTTTCCGGATGTATTTCCTGAGAATTTACCCGGTTACCACCGAGAGAGGATGTTGAATTTGTGATTGAGTTAAAGCCTGCACTGCACCAGTATCCCGAAGAGCTTATAGAATGCCCCAAAAAGAGTTAGCGAGAATTAAAAACTCGCTTAAAAGAATTATTGAACAAAGGTTTTATCAGACCCAGTTCATCACCGTGGGGTTGTCCTGCTATCTTTATGAAAAAGAAAGATCAGACTCTGAGAATGTGTGTGGACTATCGTCCACTAAATGAGGTGACCATCAAAAATAAATATCCTCTTTCTCGTATAGATCTTTTCTTTGACCAACTTGCGGGAGCCAAGGTGTTCTCCAAGATTGATCTTAGGTCTGGTTACCACCAAATCCGAATCAGGCCTGAAGATATTCCTAAAACCGCCTTCACCACTAGATATGGCCTATATGAATATCCTGTCATGTCGTTCGGGCTTACAAATGCTCTAGCCCATTTCATGTATATGATGAACTCGGTGTTTATGCCCGAGCTCGATCGCTTTGTCGTGGTTTTCATTGACGATATTCTTATATACTCTAAAACCAAAGAAGAACATGCGGAGCATCTCCGTATTGTTTTGACTCGTCTCCGAGAACATCGCCTTTATGCCAAATTTAGCAAGTGTGAGTTTTGGCTTAATGAAGTCAAATTCTTTGGTCATGTCTTATCTACCGAGGGTGTTGCAATTGACCCTAGTAAAGTCCAAGATATTCTTAACTGGAAGCCACCCATCAGTGTCCACCAAGTTTGTAGTTTTCTTGGAATGGCGGGATATTACTGTCGTTTTATTCCTGACTTCTCCAAAATAGCCAAGCCAATTACAGAACTTCTAAAGAACCAAACCAAATTCCGATGGTCATCTGAATGTGAGCAAGCATTTCACAAGTTGAAAGACCTTTTGACTACTGTCCCAGTCCTAGCTCAGCCAGATATTGAAAAGCCATTCGATGTGTATTGTGATACATCCGGCATCGGCATCGAATGTGTGTTGATGCAAGAAGGTAGGGTTATTGCTTATGCTTCAAGGCGCTTGAAGCGATATGAAGAGCATTACCCAACTCATGATCTTGAGTTAGCCACAGTTGTACATGCTCTGAAGATATGGAGGCACTATTTGTTGGGCAATAAATGTCATATTTATAGTGATCACAAAAGTTTAAAGTATATCTTTACCCAGTCTGAGCTGAATATGAGACAAAGAAGATGGCTAGAATTAATCAAAGATTATGATCTTGAAGTACACTATCATCCTGGCAAAGCCAATGTAGTTGCTGATGCTCTTAGTCGAAAGAATCAATGCAATTGTCTTACTGTCACACCAATGAATCTGAGCTTGTGTCAAGAGTTAGAAAGATTGAATATTGAAATGATTTCTCAGGGTAGTCTCTGATGATATCACGATACACTCTTCTATTCAAGAACAGATCATTGCAGCTTCGGAGAAAGTAAAGGCCTCAAACATATTAGAGAGAAGTCGATCTGGACAAGTATCTTGTTTTACGTATTGATGATAATAATGTGTTATGGTTCAAGAATCATCTGGTCATTCCAAAAGTTCTTGAGCTCCGACAGTTGATTCTTGATGAAGCTCACCTAACCAGATTCTCGATTCATCCAGGTAGCAATAAAATGTATCATGACCTGAGGCAGAGATTCTAGTGGACTAAAATGAAAATCGAGATAGCTCGATATGTTGCAAGGTGTGATACCTGCCAAAAAGTTAAAGCTGTGCATTTGAAAGCCACTGGAGAACTCTAACCTTTACCCATTCCAGCTTGAAAGTGGGAAGATATTAGTATGGACTTTATCGTTGGTTTGCCTAGAACAGCCAAGGGTTATAATTCAATCTGGGTTATTGTTGATCGGTTGACCAAGTCCGCTCACTTTATTCTCGTAAAGAAGAAATATAGAGCACCTCAGTATGCTCAATTATACATAGACCGAATAATGTGTCTGCATGGGATTCTAAAAAGTATAGTCACAGACAGGGGTACTCAATTTATGGCTCAATTTTGGCAGACGTTTCATGAAACTATGGGTACCACTTTATTACACAGCACTGCTTATCATCCGCAGACTAATGGTCAGACTGAAAGATTGAATTAGATTCTTGAAGATATGTTAAGGTCTTGTGTGTTGACATACTCCTCAGATTGGGAACAATGTCTGCCATTAGCTGAGTTTGCTTATAACAACAGTTATCAAGAAAGTATCAAAATGGCACCATTTGAAGCTTTGTATGGCCGCCGGTGCCGTACTCCACTCAACCGGTCCGAGCACGGAGAAAGGTGGTTCTTCGGTGTTGACCTAGTTAAAGAAAAGCTAAAGTAAAACAGATTTAAGAAAACTTAAGAATAGCTCAGTCCAGATAGAAAAGTTACGCTGATAAGCGACGAAGGCCATTTGAAAGCCCTAGTTTGGTTTTGGATAATTGATGAAACCTTTGGACTAATCCTTTGTAGCTAAGTGTATGTAGCATAAGAAAGGATAGTCCATTCCAAGTGTTGGAGACATGGAGAAGACCATGGTGGTAGTGGTGATGAGCTCCAAAAGATGGTGATCAAGTGCTCCAACTTGGAAATGAAGAAAGAGAAAAACAAAATGGGCTCAAGGCAAAGGTATACTTGATAGGGCCATTTTGTTTTTGGCACTCAAGACACTATAGAGGGTGTGAGTGTATTTAGGATAGATAGCCGTACTATTAAGAGGGGTGATCTTAATGCAAAAGCGGTTATCAAGTGCCACTAGGTGTTCTTATTCCATGCATATGCATTAGGACCTAGTGTGAGCTAACTAATCCCTTGGAAAATGATTTGAAAAGGCTAACACACTTGCACAAGTGAAGACACATGTTGTAGTTAGCATATGAGAGCAAGGGATAGTGGGGTTTGGGTGTAAATCCCTCCTGCCAAGCTTGCGAGGCAGGACTCAGAGATTTCAGCGCTGATTGCAGTGACCGGACGCTGGTCTCGGCCTGACCGGACGCATCCGGTCCTTTGTTCGAAGTGCGTGCGTCCGCTGGCGGTGCTGCGGGACGTCCGGTCGGTCATTCGGGAGCTCTCGAGAGCTCTGCGAATCGACCGGACGCTGGAAATTTCAAGGCCGGCCGGGCGCTTTCGGCGGCGTCCGTCAGTCCAAGGCCGACGTCTGTGGCGTCGGCTCGAGCGATGGGACGGCGGCGAACGGGCGCTCGGCGCGTCCGGTCACCCTGGACCGGACGCGTCCGATCGTGTTTTGCACGCTTCGGATGCTCTTCGGGTAACGATCGGACGCCCGTTTGTTGGCGCGTCCCGGTGGTTGCCAGACGCATCCGGTGCTGTCGGCAAATAAGTGAGTGCTTGACCGTTGGGCGCGAACGTTGGAATTCAAACGGCTAGTACACGTGGGCGTTTATGTGCGACCGGGGCTGGACCGGACGCGTCCGGTCACCCCGTGTTGAGCGTCCGTCGGGGGCCAATTCGTAGTAACGGTTGTTTGAGGGGTTGCCCCTCTATATATACTTGTTGGTCGGCTCTAGCTCACTTTCTTGGACATTTTCATTGGTAATACATCCTTGTGAGCTAAAGCAAACTTCTCCCTCTCATTCTCTTGCTTGATTGTGCATTCATTGTGAGATTGGGAGTGATCTTAGTGCATTTGCTTAGAGTTTGAGCATCTAGTGGCACTAGAGATCGTTGAGCAGCCGGGATTGCTTATTACTGTGGTGGTTGCCGCCACCTAGACGGCTTGAGCTGCGGTGGAGGTCCGCACGAGTTGGTGATTGTTCGTGGCCGGCTCCCGGTGATTTGTGAGGGGTTCTTGCGCCTATTCCGCGCGGAAGTTTTGTGAAAGGTGACTCTAGTAAATTGCTCGTGTCATTGAGTTACTTCACTTGTGGGTAGTTGCTAGCGGCACCCGTGGAGGGTTAGGCATTGAGGCCTATTAGCGCCAAGAACAATCGAGTGGTGGTCGACACAACGGGGAGTAGCGTGCCGGCAAGCACGTGAACCTCGGAAGAAAAATCATTGTGTCAAATTGTCTCCCTTGGTGTTCTTGGTATTCATATTGTGATTGACATATTCATTTCTTGCTCGGCATAGGTAACAATCACCCTATCTCTTGTATTACTTTATTTGATACTTGCTCTAGTGATAGCATTAGTGTAGTTTATCTCTCTAGCTTGATCACCTAGGTGTAAACTAGCAACTTAGCATTTGCGTGTTGAGCAGAGATCATAATCATACTAGATTTGTCAATAGGTGGCTTGCCTAACAAGTAGAGCTAGAGCAAACCGCTTTCACGCCATTTGTTGTACTAATCTTTTGCTCTAGTGTATTTGTAGAATTTTAATTAGGCTATTCACCCCCCTCTAGCCATTTAGGACCTTTCACCATTGATGTTTGAAATTGGAGATTATGTGTATCTGAAGGTATCACCAAGTAAAGGTGTCGACCGTTTCGGGGTTAAAGGTAAACTGGCACCCCGATATATTGGTCCATTTTAGATTACAGAAAGATGTGGGAAAGTTGCATATCGGTTAAATCTACCTGAACCGTTGTCCCTTGTGCATAACGTGTTCCATGTGTCCCAATTGAAAAAATGTTTACGAGTACCAGACAAAGTTGTTGATCTTGAAGGTATCCGCATTGAACCTGATCTGACATGTGCCGAATATCCGGTCAGGATTCTTGATCGGAAAGATCGGATTACACACAGACATATAAGGAGGATTTATAAAATTCAGTGGGATCAACACTCTGAGGATGAAGCAACCTGGGAGTCTGAGGAATTCTTGAATGAGCATTTCCCGAAGTTTCTTCCTTCCTTCTCCTAAGCCACGATTCGTTTCTAAGAATTGTGACTTTTTGAAAACATGAGACTTGTAATATGAATCTTTCTACCTCCCTTATGAAACCATGTAAGATGTGTTTGCTTGACACGTTTCCTTTTCCATTACTTAGCCCTAAGCTTTGAATCTCGGGACGAGATTCCTTTTAAGGGGGATGTAATGTAACACCTCTGGTGTTACGTTAACCTAAACCTGTCATGTCATCATCATCATTGCATAAGCATTTTAGAGAACCCTAATTTAAATGTCTAAAATGAGTTTACAATTCTAGGGTTTTGTTTGAGCTCTTTTATATCACATGTGAAGATGTTTACCATTTAAACTCCACTCACATGTTTAATTTTGTTTATAAAAATGACCAACTAAAACCAACCTTGGTGCTTACAAGTGTTTGGCTAACCCTGACTCACACATCAAACATGTTTTATAAATTAAATGAGGTGCAAGGAAGAATCAAATTTGAATTTGAAATTAAAATCCCAAACCCTAACTCAAGTGGCTAAGTGTTGGAATTTGAATTTCACTTTCAATTTTGGTGAGCTAACCATAATTAATTTTGTTAATACAAGTTACCAAACTTTGGTACTATTTCAAAGCATGAACTTGGTACTTTGAAACTACGCCATTGGTTGGGTTTGAAAAGTATCACAACACCATTAATTAATTGCCCAAAGATTCAATTCAAAAATTCTTTTCAAAAGCTGAAATTTGAAAGCCTTTTGCTCTTTTTATCAATTTCATCTCAAAATATTCAAAATTTAGGAAAACTTTAAAAATACAGTTTGTGCATTCTACAACTTTGGTATATAAAGTTTTTCAAGTTTTTGAATAAAATTTGAAATAATTTCAAAAGTTATTTGAATTGGAAAGTATCCCCTTTTGAGTTTTAAACTACAATTCAAAAATTATTTAGTTTCATGAAAAACTTTCTAAATGAAAGTTGTAGATCTTGAAAAATGGAACGACTTTTATTTTTGGAGATTTTCATCTTTTATTTAAAATTTAAAAGTAATTTTGAAATCCCAAAGGTTAAGGTTTTGTCCTCTTTTCAAATTTGAATTTCAAATTCAAAAACTAATTGAATCTGACCAAACTTCTTAAATTAAAGTTGTAGAGCACAAAATTTTGAGCAGACTACATTTTGGGAGATTTTTGTGTATAGTTCAGTTTTTGAAAGTAATTTTGGCCGTTCCCGCGGCTTCCCGGGTTTCACGCGTTGCCGACCAGCTCACCGGCGTCGCGAAGTCACCCTCCACCTGTCTAGCTCGCCCCTGTCCTATAAAAGTCAGTGACGGCCGATGACGAGTCTCCTTTCTCCATTTCGTTCGCCGCCGACCGCCATCGCTCCTCTGTCAAATTCGCACGCCACGCTCGTCCATCGATTCCAATCGCTTGCACACAGCTCCGCAGCTCCCTTGCGCACGCCCTGAGCCACTGGTTTCACTGCAAGATCGCCTGAGTCGCCTCCGCGACGTCATCTTCCTCGCTGCCGGCCATCCACCGCCCGCCAAAGATCACCCTTTTTCGCCGAACGCCGACGAAGCTTCATTGTTCGCCAAGCTGCCCTTGTTGCCACCGCCGTTGATCTTGCTCCGACCACCCTCCCATCTGCCGCTACGTTGTTTTGAAATCTGGGTGAGCCCCTGAGTCCATCCGAGGTGTTGGTTGCATCTGTCTCGCCGCAGCTTAGCCGGAACATCGTCGTCGACGACGTCCTCCGCCATGCCCGCCGCTGGTACCGCCGCCGTGCACGTTGTAGTGGGCAATAGCTCGGTTGCGTTATAGTTCTGAGATGGTCGTGTCGGGTTGCGTTGAGAGGTGGCCTTTGTGTCGCCTAAGTCGCCGTCGTTGGGCATCGCCGTTGAGCTCCGCCACCGTCGAGCCGCCATGGCCGCCGTCTTGCGAGCTCTGGTGAGTGAGAGAGGGCATATGATAGCTTGTTGAGTGCGGTTCGGTGAGAGGATGTGATCGGTGCAGTTGGTTTCGTTAGAGAAGTCGCCATCGGCGAAACGGCCCGACAGCGCCGCCCACCGTTCCCCGTCGGAGGCGGAGGGAGAGAGAGGGAGAGAGCCGACGCCTGGGCCCGGCGTGTCGGCCGAGAGAGAAAGGGAGGGCGCCCCCGTGCGGGCCGTCTTGTGGCGCGTGAGGCGGGCCGTGCGGGCCGACCGGGCCGCACTGATAAGTCCCGGGGAGGAGTGAAAATGCTTTTCTTTTTCCAAATTAATTTCCAAAATCTGATATTCACCTTTTTGTTATAATTTTATTTGGGTAGATAAAAATGTGAGAAAAATATGTATGTGTTCCTTGTGCTGTGCTCTGTCAATAAAAAATAAACTTTGCTTTTCCAATAATTTTTATTTGTACTATAAATTACTTTTTAATTAATAAATGCAACTTCCATGATTTTTAATAATTAAAATATAAGTCCAAAAATTATGAAATTTGTTTTGTGTGCTAATTAGATGATAATGATCTTAATTATGAGGTTTGATCCTATTTTGATTAATTTTTTGTATTATGCTTAATTAATACCTTAATTAATTAATGTTTAATTAGTTAATTCCTTGATTAGTTAGGGTTTAATTAATCTTCAATTAGCAAGTTAATGGATGGCTTTCAACGACTGTAAAAATGGTTAATACATTAGTAATCACTCTTAATCACTATTAGTGTTGCTTGATTTTAGAATTGAGTGATGACCCTAGGTCATTAACCCTAATGACCTTCGGCATTTTATGTTGATTGCGTATCGTTAGTCCGTCGTCGTCGACGCTAGCTATACCTTCTCAATACAATGTTACCGTGAAGAGAAGTTGTACTCAAGATAGGTTAACAATCGTTTTATCATTATCGTATGCTCTTTTATTTACTGCATCGTAATCATGCATTTCAATCGTGTAGTTGTGCCGTCCGAGGAGGGGGTTGATCCGATTCCCGTTTCAAGAAGGCGATCATCGTGAGGAGGTGGGATCTGATCCTGGTACTTGTGTAGTGGAACCTCACTTCGTCGAGCCCCAAGGCAAGCCCCAGATGCATTTAAACTTTTCCTTGTATTTTGAAAATCTTTACATTTTATGTTCCAGATATGATGCATTAGGTGTTAAGAGTTGTGTGATATCTTACTTTGATGTATTTACCGTATCTTGATATATTACCCTGGATACCTGTTTTGATTTCGAAATGCTTAGTATACGTTTAGCCTTGCTACTAGTGTAGGGTTTTGATAAACTGTTTTCAAAGGTGTGATAACAATACCCTCTGAAGGGAAATTACGAAAATCTGATATTGCTTGTTGTTTATCCTTGTTCTGACATAATCAATGATATACAATAAGAACATGATGATGAGTAAATCGAGACGTCGGTGGAGTGACTTGCATCAGGAAGGGCTAGTGCCCTGGTGTAGTGTCGTCCACTTGTGTCGATTAAGGACCGTCCGTTGTTTGGCCCTGGGATCATGAGGTTATTGGATAGTACTAGTCGCATGCTAATGGCGGTACGCTCCCTTGTATGATCCATACGAGAACGGATAACCGGGGCGGGGCGTAGCATGTACCCACACTACGAGCGCACTTACCGTCGGCCGACCGGGCCCGGCGGCGTAGGGAGATGGTGTCTTGTACTATCGTGGCTAGGACCTATTCTGGTCGAAAGAAATGCAAGCATGAGTTGATGTATGTGAGATGTTTGATCCTCGCATACATCGTGTGGCTAGGAAGCCCCAAATAGGTATATAAAGCGATTCGAATCGTCGGGTGTTCCATGATATGGGAGACTTGATCCGAGTCCCTAAGATCGTAGTAATAATGAAAGTGTGAGAATAAAAGTTTTGAATTCGGCATATATTTGACAAGTGATTGTTATAGTAAGGACTGGCTTAGTCTCTTTTCGCAAAAGGGTGTCTTTTGATCTTACTAAAAGCCTCACCTTGATTCCCATTAGCCAACATTTCTGAGTCTTCTCCCCAATTTTTAGTCGGGTAAGTCTTGCGGAGTACTTTTTGTACTCATGGTTTATTTAACCCTCATTGCGGTGTGAACCGTGTGAGCAAGTGTGCTACGGCACTTGCCGCATGACGGTTGTTGAGGAAGGATCGGATGAGGAATAGGTTATGTGGCTCTTGGGCAGAGCACTTTTGTTGAGTGGTTTGTAATAAAGTTATATAATGATACTTCCGCTGTTATGTAATAATGATACTCTGTTTGTATAAGTTTTACAAAAGGTTTGTAAATTAAGTTATTGTAAGTCTTCCGCTACTCTGGTATTTTGTATGAAAACTGTTGTAATACTGTGATGTCTCTGTAAGTATCGATCCTGGAGGAATCGTGGTTTATCGGGGATCCACCCGACGGAATATTCTAAGTTATGCGGTGTACAAGCATAACCGACAGAGGTCTTAGAGACAATGTCGGGTGCTTGTGGGCCATATAATTTAGAAGGTTCTGCCACAAGGCTATTAATATCATTTAATATGTGCTAAAAATGCACTAATAACGTTATTAGATAGCTAATTACTCGTACCAGACGAGCCTGACTCAGTAAAAATAGCTAATTTATGTGTGTTTTTTGTGGCCAAGCTAGATGTGTGGATGGGTGTGGATGGGTGTGTGTGGGTGTGGTCGTGGGGGGTGGTTGTTTGTTGCGCACACAAAGCCTGGCCCAATGGATACGGGAACCCAATACATGTCTCGTAGCCCTTGGGATAAATTTGGCGCAGACAATCAAATGCGCCCAAATCAATAACAGTTCGTCACACTAGCAGACATAGTACTTGCAAAGTTCTTTGCTGGACATATATATCCAAAAGTGATTGGTAAATAGTAGTACACGTCACACAAATTTGTCAACAATGGTACACGTGAGTAAAATTCTAGGATGCCACTGCTCAAGCCGAAAGTGTGGCTAGTTTGTATTTTTTAATCCCACTGCCAGCTGAATGATGCCTATCCTGCAATGGATTTTAATGGATTTTACGTAACCTTTTTCATAGAAAAAATTTAATACAGAACATCGAAAGTAGCTTCTCTTTGCTAGAGAACTTTTAAAATAAAACAGTTTGCTAGTAGATACTCCGATTGTTGTTAAATTTGACCATGTTTGATAAAATAATTTTATAAAATAGATATAAAATCATATAAGTATCCGAAAATTGTACATAATATCTTATACACGCCTTCATGATAAGAACTACACATTAGAAGAATTATTTTGCACTAAATGACTATTTTGCTCCTTTTCACAAATAGATAAAGTTAGACATGATTAATTTGTTCATATATTTATATATTATAGGACACTAGAAAATCTTTAAAAAATCATAGAATATGTACATCACCAAATTATGATAATGCTAAAAAATATCATCTAGAAAAATAAAATTTATTTAATATATCAATTAAGATTGACAAGAGATAAATTTATAACTCAATCAAGCTAAATATACCATTATAGATTTTATTATTATTTTTGAGCTAATATTTTTAGCATATGGCTGGGACCAACGAGATTATCATTTGTGCTCACAACATTTTTCTTAGAATCTAGCTCCAAAAGGTTCATTACTTCTACTTGGGCATTCGCCTTTCGCCGTCGATCCGCCGACTCGCGCGCGAGTCCTAGTCCTATCCCGCATTCATCCTCTTCGTGTCCCCCCCCCCCCAATTCCGTTCCCCAACCCCAACCAATCAGAACCAGTCCCAACTGTGCAGCGGCAAAATCCTCGTCGGCCGCCGTTCCGCATCCCGCCGCCATGCCGACCCCGGAATCCGCCGCGCTTGTCGTCGATGAACCCTGCTCCGCCTCGGCCATCGTCGGAGGCGAGCTCGTGGGGCACCACCTTCTCCACATCGAAGGCTACTCGCGCACCAAGGATGCGCTCCCCACCGGCAAATCAATCCGGACTCGCCCGTTCAGTGCGGGGGGTCACCCCTGGTACATCTACTATTACCCCAATGGCACAGATTCTGAGGACGCGCACTTCGTATGCATCGTCCTCTTCCTCGCCGAGAGTGCAGGCGGGCCCGTGAAGGCGCGAGCCAAGTTCGATTTGCTCGATCGGGCGGGGAAGCCCCTGCTATCGAAATCCCAAATCACAAGTCTATTCGAGTTCTGTCCCGGCGGCCCAGGATGTGGCATAGATATCAAAAAGGGAGTTCTTGGAGAAGTCGGAACACCGCTTGATGGGCGACTGCTTCAAGATCAGCTGCGACATCATTATTCCCATGGAGCTCCGCACGGAGGACAGGGTTGTCTCCCTCCTAGACGCAGTACCACCATCTGATCTGAATCAGCATCTGGGCGATCTACTCATGACCAAAGAGGGCGCCGACGTTACATTCCAGGTAGCCGACGAGTCATTCAGCGCGCACAGGTTTCTACTTGCGGCCCGGTCGAGAGTCTTCAAGGCAGAGCTCTGTGGCACCATGAAGGAGAGCACGGCCATAGGGGACTGCATTCGGATTGATGATATGCTACCTCAGGTGTTCAAAGCCTTGCTCCATTTCATCTACACTGACTCCATGCCACAGATGGAGGAACAAGAGGAGGGCATGATGGCCCAGCATCTGCTGGAAGCTGCGGACAGGTACGACATGCAGAGGCTCAAGCTGATTTGTGAGGATAAGCTGCACAAGCACCTAGATGTGAGCATGGCCGCAAACACATTGGTGTTGGCTGAACAGCACAACTGCCGTGGTCTCAAGCAAGCCTGCATCGAGTTTCTCAAATCTCCTGATGCACTGAAAGCGGTCATGGAAACTGATGGCTTTGAGCATCTGACTAAAAGCCGCCCTGCTCTTGTGAAAGAGTTAATGTCAGAGCTTCACCTATGCAAGAGAAGAAAATTGAAGAAATGAGCCTAAGATTTCATCATTTAGTAATGATGATTGTGACAGTCCTAGAAGAAATTAGTAATGGTTAAGCCTGGTAATACGAGTTATGTGTAGTCTTGTCCTCGAATGTGTAGCATTGGGATGTGCCTATGCTTGTTTTGTGTTCGGTAGTCTTGGGCACTTCTAAGTTCTGACTATGATTCAAGAAGCAGTTATTTGCCATATGCTGCATGGACAGTAGCATGGGAGTTCTTGATTGTCAATTGTTTCCATCGAGGATTTTAGAAACCAATTTCATTTGGGTTGCACTGAGGTTAGTTCTACTTTTATCTACTTGAATGCATTTTCTGTTCAGTTCAAAGGTTCATGCAGTTTCAAGTAGCAATATATAATTTAAAAACATTGGTGATATTTAATGACGAGGATTTTGTTTTAGTCATGGATGATGGACTTTGTATGAAAAATTTGGGAGTTATACACAGTTGAGACGGTAATCCTAGCAACTTACACCTATTCATATTATCAATTTTGTCAAGCAAATTAATCATAGCATATGTTAGTGATGCTTTAGGTCCATGGTTCATTAGACCATGAATCTGTTACTTTGTTATTTACATGAACAGATGGAGTATGTTGATGAAGCAGTGTGACATGAGCCTGTTCACCACACTAAACAGAAATAAAATCAATTTTCTGCTACATCCTGTCTGCAAAACACAATTTTGGCAGCGTAGGTTTTCGTTTTGGCCACTTCTCCTGACAGAATTTGTTGTGATATTTTTTTGGGTATAATTGTGTTTACTTGTCAGTAGATGTTCTGTAATTAGCTATCTCTGTTACCTACCTTAAGTGTGAAGATGGTTGCGGTGTAAAATTCTTTAAAGTGCTAGATATAAATAGAAGTAGAGAAATTAAGCGTAGGAAATATTCACTATTGGAATCAGTGTTGGATTTAGAATATTGTATTTGCTAGCTGCTTTAGTTATGTTCATGTCATTGCTGTTTGGTCTTGTGAACTGATGGCTGCATATGTGAATGAATTTTCTAAACTGATCCTTGTTTCTGGAAATAAGTCCAAAAGGTGTAATTGACTTGCTCAAATTTGTCTTTGCATAAAGATTTTCCTGAAAAATGATACTCCTAGTTCACTTACGCTTCATCTTAAATCGACTTCTTTCATTTTGAGGAACTCTATAGGAAAATATACTAATATCTATAACATCAAATTAGTTTAGTTTCATCCAATTTTCCATGAAATATATTTCGATGGTGCAATTATTTGAACATGTCGATGTTAATGTGTTTTCTAAAATCTTGGTTAAAGTTAGCAAAGCTTGAATTAGGACAAAGTCAAAGTGAACTAGGAGTGAATAACTAATTACCCACGGATTCTTTTTTCTCAGCTGAAATTGCTAGGTAATATGATAGAAAATTGTAGACCTATGCCTCTGCATGAAGATATTTGTGTAAGTTTGTGGCGCTTGGCCTGGAGCAGCAATACCAGATTTTGTCCAATTGGCATTCAGTTTCTAGATGGGATGTCAACATTGTCTCTTGGCATGGTAACCAAAACCACATTGTGCATCTTTGTATGTCAACCCTTGTCACAGGTAGGAGGAAAAGCTGTACAATCCTAGGACGTGACAGTCGTTCCTATCCTGTTTTGTCATTAACTTTCCCTAGCAAAGTAATGCATGGCATGCCATTGTGGTCCTTTGCTTCCATGAATCGATGGCTACTTGTTCTTTTCATAGATAGGTGTAGTATATTGTTGAAGCAGATTGACGTTAGCCAATATGAGAAGGTTATGATTTTGACTGCTGTGTGGATTTTAACCAAAATTCTGTTACTTGCAGAAGCCACTTCTTTGCATTTGGGTTTTCCTTTTTGTTTTTTATCCATTAACTGTGTCATTGGGTATTTTGCTAGTCACGAGATAACTTGCACTTAACTTTATCTGCTATGCAGCCTAAATAAGTACACAGTGCAGAAGTTGTTGAAGCTTGATTTAGAACTACAGAAAACATTGATAATATTTCACAGATTTTATCACTATCTCATTCTTTAAAATTATTTTTTATCAGCTTAACTGCTGTTCTCATGTTCACTAATTGTTTTCTCCACTGAGTGGCATATATGTACAAGAAATGCCAATCATTTTCTTCTAAGCCAAAATGTTGATCAATTGGATCCAACGACATGGCATTGGTTACTGTACTGATCTTTCATACACAGATCGATATAGTATATTGTTCAAGCAGATTGACACTGGCCAGTTTGAGAAGATCATGATTTGGACTGCTGTGCATGGATCTTAACCAAAATTCTGCTACTTGCAGAAGCCACACTTCTTTGCATTTGTTTTTTTTTTTTTTTTTTGGTTTTATATACATTAACTGTGTCAATGGGTACTTTGCTTCTCACGAGATAACCTGCACTTAACTTTTATCTGCTATGCTGCCCTAAATAAGTACACAGTGAGGTTGAAATCGTTGAAGCTTGATTTAGAACTACAGAAAACATTGATAATATTTCACAGATGTTGTCACTGTCTCATTCTTTATTTATGTTTTATCAGCTTAATTGCTTTCACATGTTCACTAATGGGTTTCTACACTGAGGCATATGTGCAAGAAATGTCAATCATTTTCTTCTAAGCCTAAATGCTGATCAATTGGGTCTAACAATATGGCATTGATTACTGTTCTGATCTTTTTCTGGCAATAAAACAAAGACGTTTAAATTGGTATTTCTTGGCAATCAATTAATTTGATTTGATAGCAGATAGCACCTGTGCCACTGCTTGGCGATCTTCCGGTAAACTTGCCTGGTGTAGCTTAAACTGATCAAGGTTGCCAGTTTAATTTTCTACCTGATTGGCCGTACAAGTTCTAGGTGGATCATATTCTCTGTATTGTGTGCGAAATACTTCCCATCCCTTTGGTACGTTTCATTGGCATTATGTCAAAGCGGGACTTCAAGTTCAGGATCGGAGGGAGGTTGCTGGGTGATTATTCGCCCGAATGACCTTAGAAAGGGGGTGCTGGGGTGATAGATTGGTTTGGTGGAAGAGGCAGGCACTGGGATGGAACACCACAGAGACAAGGGCGCTGCCGATCGTGGGCGTTGTGAAGACAACAGGTGGATGGACACGGGCGAAGCTAGTTTAGCGGAGAGGGACCAATGGCTACGGGTCGAGAACGAATAGTTACTGGGGTTTGCTAGAGAGGAGGATAGTAGGTGGCACCTGTCTCTAGCTCGGTGTCTTGCATTGTAGAACCAGTAACAAATACCATGGATATTATTTATGTGTTCTACTCGAACTTCAAATCTATCTTTTTACATACGGAGACTTGTAGCCGAATTTGATGTATGCTAGCTTGGCTATGATTTGATGTATTGTGGATGTTATTGCAACTTTTTTTTTCTGTATTTAAATTAATATATTGTGAATTTGCATACGCCGCCGTCTCCAGATAATCCGTAAGAGGTTACTATCAATGCTAGATTATATCCTGACAAAAAATGCTTGTTCAGCTGTGATGGAGTCCTCGTTACCACCGGATCGAAAGTCAGCTCTGGCAGTACTGACCTAATGCTCATCTCTGTCAAATCAAGCGACGAGGTAGCGTTGGTGATAGGTTCATCACCACAGGATCCAATGGTGAGTTGATCATAATTTCACCACTGTTAGATCAAAGGTAATCTGATGATGGTGTGGTAGAGCGCTCATAAACGCCGGGATCAAACCATGAACTAGCAGGGATCAGATATTCATCACAGCTGGATTGGACCACTGATCTACTGGATCAAATCACGAGCCACAGTGATCATTATTGTCTCGTCACCCCGCCAGGTCAAGTGATAATCTAGCAATGGGAGAGCACTCCTTGGTGCCAAAACAAACAATGGACTGGTGGTCAAATATATACTCATCACCACCGGATTGGACCACTAATCGGTTAACTTTAATTTGACTAATCATATTAATTTAAAGACTTAGTTTAGACTAAATTACATTCACCATATAACATAGGTGGTCGAAGACTAGCCCAACAACTTATAAACTGATCAAATAGGTTCAATAACTTGCAAATTCGTGTATGCATGGTGTCAACACGCCAGTTTGTCTTTTGGCTCACTTTGTCAACAATAATTTTTTATTGGTTCACTATGTGAACAACAGTCTGTTTTTGGCTTGAATTACAACATAAATGTTCAATGCTATACCCACAATGAGATGACCACTTATGATTCTCTATATAGATGTTGAAGGATTGCATGAACTCTGTTTCACCCTACAGGTTTGATCAGGGGCGGATTAGGAGGAGGGGGCTGGCTCCAGCCCCTTCCCCTACAGCTGGTGCATCAATAATGGAAATATGAGGTGGGTGAGGGAGAAGAAGAGATGGAGAAAAAGAAGAAGGAAGAAGAAGAGATTAGCCCCCTTGTCATGGTCGGGTGCCCGTACACGCGCGTAGGCGCCGGGCGCGCGACATCCGCCCGACGCAGAACGCAGCGGAGCAGGTCCAGCGGGCGCGCGAAGACGCACAGAGCGTGGACTCTGGTCGCGGCTAGATGAGAAGAGTCCGTAGTAGTTTATGTTTTGGTTTCCAGGAGTTTAGAGCTTGTTGCTCCGTTCGGTCAAGCCTAAGGGCTATATATATATTGTAATAGACTCTATTTCGGGATTAAGAAATAATATCAATCTAATCTCCACCTCAAGCTCTCAACTAAGCCTGCGGCTAGGGTTCTACCCCGCCAGAGAAGACGACGGACCGAGGCTACGAGCTACGTAGCCGAGGGCCAGCTACCCGGGGTTCGGCGCCCTTGACAACTTGGTATCACGATCCCGCGATCCTCGCCTTCCCGTTCCGCCTCACCACCACCACCTGCACGCCCACCAGCCGCCGGCCTTGCTCCAGCATCTCCAAAGACCGTCCTCCGTCGCGTCGTGTGCTGCACCCATGGGGAACCTGACGACCTCCGGACCACCGTGACAAAACTTCGCCGCCCGCCGTCGCCGCTCTGCAGGCCACCGCGGAGGCCAACGCCAAAACCATGGAGGCGCAGGCCAAAGGCGTCGCGTCCTTGTCGGGCGCTCGTCCTCATCGAGGACCAAGGCGTCATCCGGCGAACACCACAACGATCGACAACCTAAATTCCAGAAGATGGACTTCCCCAAGTATGACGGCAAGTCGGACCTGCTCGCGTTCATCGATCGCTGTGAGTCATATTTTTTTCAGCAGCGCATCATGGAAGAGGAGAAGACATGGATGGCCTCCTACAACCTCGTCGACGGCGCGCAGATGTGGTACATCCAGGTCCAAACGGACGAGGGTACCCCGTCGTGGCAGCGCTTCAAAGAGCTCATCAATCTGCGCTACTCGCCACCCCTCCGATCTGCTCCTTTCTTCGAGATGGCGGACTGCCGCCGTACTGGCACAGTCGAGGAATACTAGGACCGGTTTCAGGCCCTTCTGCCCCGCGCCGGCAGGCTCGACGAGGCCCAACGCGTGCAGCTGTTCACGGGTGGCTGGGTCCGCCGCTCAGCCTCGACGTCCGCGTCCACAACCCGCAGTCGTTGGCAGCGGCAATGAGTCTAGCCCGCCAGCTCGAGCTTCGGGAGCACCACCACACGGCACCCGTCAAGCCTGGGCGGCCGTGGCCTCCTGCCGCGCTTGCCTGCCCCAGCCCGTTGGCAACGTCGTCTGCAGAGAAGCCACCCGGAGCCAGAGCCACGCCCCGCCACCGGGCCTATGAAGAGGCTGCCGCTCCAGGAGCAGGATGAACGCCCGCAAGCTTGGCCTCTGCTTCAACTGCAATGAGAAGTACACGCGCGGCCACAACCGTACACCTGCAAGCGGATCTTCTACATCGGCGGCGTCGAGTTCGACGACACACCGGCCGGGGGCGCACCGGACACGGAAGCTCCGTTTTTCTCCCTGCCGCCCGTCGCTGGAGTTCCGGTGGGCACCACGATCCAGCTGCGGGTGCTGCTGGCGTCTGCCTCCCTCGTCGCCCTCATCGACACCGGCTCTACGCACAGCTTCATCGGCGAAACGCTGCTGCGCGTCGCCGCGGAGCTTCGGTTCAGCCGCGGTCGGTCTCACCCGCGACAGTGGCTAATGGCGAGCCGTGTCGCTTGTCCCGGCGTGATCCGCAAGGCTCCACTTCTCATTGACGATGTGGAGTCCGTCGTCGACCTGTGCGTGATGCCTTTGGCAGGGTACGACATGGTCCTTGGGACTGCATGGATGGAGACGCTCGGCCTTATTGTGTGGGACTTCACCGACCGGTCGATGGCGTTCCAGCAGGCCGGCGCGCCGTCCGCTGGCGTGGGGTGGATCCGCCGACCAAGCCGGCTGTGCACACCGTTGCGGCCACTGACTCCCTCCTAGAGGGGCTCCTCAGCGCGTTCGCCGACGTCTTCGCGAAGCCACGGGGCCTGCCACCGGCGCGCGGCCGTTAATACCATATCGTCCCAAGCCGGACGCCGCGCGTATGTGGCCGTGCGCCCCTACAGGCACCCGGTGGCGCACAAGGACGAGCTCGAGAAGCAGTGCGCCGCGATGATCGACCAGGGCATCGTCCGGCGCAGCGACTTGGCGTTCTCCTCCCCTGTCCTCCTCGTCAAGAAACCGGACGGGACCTGGCGGTTCTGCGTCGACTACCGTGCGCTGAACGCGCTCCGCAGTGAAGGACGCGTTTCCGATTCCGGTGGTCGACGAGCTCCATGGCGCGAAGTTCTTCACCAAGCTCGACTTGCGCTCCGGGTACCATCAGGTGCGCATGAAGCCGGAGGATATCCACAATACGGCGTTCCGCACGCATGATGGCCTCTACGAATTTTTGGTCATGCCGTTTGGCCTCTGCAACGCCCCGGCCACGTTCTAGGCTCTTATGAATGATGTTCTTCGGCCGTTCCTTCGCCGGTTCGTGCTCGTTTTCTTTGATGATATTTTGATTTACAGCAAGTCGTGGGCAGATCATCTTCGGCATCTATGTGTGGTCCTCACTGAGCTGCGCCACCAGTGGCTGTTCGTCAAGCGCTCCAAGTGCTCGTTCAGGGTCTCCTCTGTGGCATACCTTGGCCACATCATCTCGGAGGCGGGCGTTGCCATGGACCCGGCCAAGGTCCAGGCCATCCACGACTGGCCGGTTCCTCGCTCGGCGTGGGCGGTGCGCGGCTTCCTCGGCTTGGCGGGCTACTACCGCAAGTTCGTCCACAACTACGGCTCCGTCGCAGCGCCGTTAACCGTCCTCCTCAAGAGGGATGGTTTCTCCTGGAGTGAGGAGGCCGCCGTGGCTTTCGGGGCGCTCAAAGCGGCGGTCACCACGGCACCCGTCCTCACCATGCCGGACTTCACGAAGACCTTCATCGTTGAGTGTGACGTGTCCTCCCATGGGTTCGGCGCGGTGCTCGTACAGGAGGGACATCCCATCGCTTTTTTCAGCAGGGCCGTGGCGCCACGACACAGCGCACTGGCAACTTATGAGCGTGAGCTCATCGGGTTGGTCCATGCCGTTCGCCACTGGAGACCCTACCTCTGGGGCCGCCAGTTCATCGTCAAGACAGACCACTACAGCTTGAAGTACCTACTGGACCAACGCTTGGCAACCATCCCCCAGCATCATTGGGTGGGCAAGCTCCTTGGCTTTGATTTTGTCGTGGAATACAAGCCCGGAGCGACGAACGCCGTGGCCGACGCGTTGTCCAGGCGCGACACGGAGGACGCTGCCTTGCTGGCTGTGTCGGCGCCACGGTTCGACTTCCTATCACGGCTTCGACAGGGCTCGGGGCTCGACCCGGCGCTAGCCGGTCGCCCTCCGCGCCGAGATTGACGCCGGGCGCTCGCGGCACGCCCTGGACGATCGTGGGCGGCATGGTCCAGTTCACGGGGAGGCTCTACATCCCGCCCGCCTCCCCATTGGTCCAGGAGATCATCACGGCTGTGCACAAAGAGGGGCATGAAGGTGTCCAACGTACTCTACATCGACTCCGATCGCGACTTCCACGTCCCCGAATATGAAGTCCCTGGTGCAGGACTTGGTGCGGCGCTTGTGCGGTGTGCCAACGTTTCAAGTCGGAGCATCTTCATCCGCCCGGCTTGCTCCTTCCATTGCCAGTGCCGCCAAGGTGTTTGGACGGACATCGCCCTCGATTTTGTGGAAGCTCTTCCCCGCGTCCGTGGCAAGTCGGTGATCCTCACGGTCGTCGATCGGTTTAGTAAGTATTGCCATTTTATTCCGTTGGCACACCCCTATTCTGCCGACCTTCACCGACATCGTCCGACTCCACGGCGTGCCACAGTCCATGGTGTCGGACCACGACCCCGTCTTCACATCGACCTTTTGGCGGGAGCTCATGAGGCTGCTGGGTACCAAGCTCCAGATGACGACGGCATTCCATCCACAGTCGGATGGGCAGTCCGAGGCGGCAAATCGGGTGATCATCATGTACCTTCGCTGCATCACGGGAGATCGGCCGCGTGAGTGGCTGCGTTGGCTACCTTGGGCCGAATTTGTCTTCAACACGGCCTATCGACGTCGCTGCGGGACACGCCCTTCCGCATTGTCTACGGGCGCGACCCCCCGTCGTCCATCCGCTCTTATGAGCCCGGGGAGACGTGCGTGGCCGCCGTCGCCAAGAGCATGGAAGAGCGGGAAGACTTTCTGGCCGACGTTCGTTACCAGCTTGAGCAAGCACAGGCAACACAGAAGCTCCATTATGACAAGGTTCATCGGCAGATTGTTTATCAGGTGGGCGATTGGGTGCTTTTGTGCCTCCGGCAGCGGCTGGCGACCTCCCCCCGCACCCGAACTCCACCGGCAAGCTGAAGGCCAGGTTCTTTGGGCCGTATCGCATCACCGAGCTCATCAATGACGTTGTGGTTCGCTTGGCCTTGCCCGATCGCGCCCGCATTCATGACGTGTTCTCCACGTTGGGTTGCTGAAGAAATACCACGGGCCGGCGCCGGACGCGTCTCCTCCTCTTCCACCGCCGCTACACGGAGCCGTGGCACCGGAGCCGGAGCGGGCCGTGCGTTTCCGACTGGCACGCGGCGTACGCCAGGTGCTCGTCCGCTGGAAGGGTCAGTCGGCTGCCTCTGCAACTTGGGAAGATGTTGAGCCCTTCACTGCCAAGTACCCGGCGTTCTAGCTCGAGGACGAGCTGCCTCTCGAGGGGGAGATGTCATGGTCGGGCGCCAGACACGGCGTAGGCGCCGGGCGCGCGACATCCGCCGCGACGCAGAACGCGCGGAGCAGGTCCAGCTGGCGCGCGAAGACGCACAAAGCGTGGACTCGGTCGCGGCTAGATGAGAAAAGTCCGTAGTAGTTTATGTTTTGGTTTCCAGGAGTTTAGGGAGCTTGTTGCTCCGTTCGGTCAAACCTAAGGGCTATATATATATTGTAATAGACTCTATTTCGGGATTAAGAAATAATATCAATCTAATCTCCACCTCAAGCTCTCAACTAAGCCTGCGGCTAGGGTTCTACCCCACCGGAGAAGACGACGGACCGAGGCTATGAGCTACGTAGCCGAGGGCCAGCTACCCGGGGGTTCGACGCCCTTGACACCCCTTCAATCATGTTTTGCATCCGCCACTAAGTTTGATAGATATCATGTCTAGAAGTTGTGCAGGACCTCCCTTTATAATAAGGCATACTTCTCATCTTCTTTCCAGCATATGAATGTTCCTTGGTATTATTCGCTGAACCACTCTGACAAGGATTACATCTTAATACTTCAAATATTAAGAATTTCAGTGGCAAAAAACTACCCATTTACTTCCCATGAGTAATGCAACCTGCATGATAAGCTGATGCTAATAACTACTTAGTACTTCCCATGAATAAGCTATGGTTGACCCCTCAACAGGATATTCCTTGACCCTGAGAACTGTCGAGCACATGCTTTTGTGCTCTCACCCCTATGGCAAGCTTGACAGTGATACTATAAATGCAAAACAAGTTTTCAGCATCACGGCCAACCTTCCCTTGCTCAAGTTCACCTCTGATGTTTCTTGAAATCTAGACCGCAACATCCAGTAATTAGATATATATTACATGCTGTTTTAGCTGCTACACTAAGAGTAGGACATATGCTGACATGAAAAATAAGGTTATTGCCTTTGTGCATGTCTCAAGCAAAATAAAATATATCCCTTGAAATGAAATGAGTGAATATTCAGGTTGTCTTTCAAAGCATGGTTTCTTTTGTTTTAGAAAAGCTAATGCTCACAATTGATGTATATATTCTGCAAAAAAAAAAAAAAAAAAAACTGATGTATTCTTCTGGTATATGAAGGAAATTAAAGATGATAAAGTCCACCTATGCTGCTAGCAATTTGGAAGTGCACATGGATTATATTTCACATATCTGAAACTTTTGGTTCTGGTGCCTGAGACCATAATTGTAAGTTGCTGCCACAATTCAGTATTTCAATATAATCAGTTGTTGTATTGAAGAGAGAGCTAGTTAAATTGTGAAGCCAAAAACAGAACATTCGTTGTTGAAACTTTTGTATCGTAAAAAGATTGGAACAAATTTTTTTCGGACATCGCAGCCATATCCTCATGGCTCATGGTGGTGATGTGAGCACAGGGACGGCAACGCGATGGCGCATACTCGTACAATTAGATAGTGAGTGAGGTTAGTGTGCAGCCCACTTCTGCACATGACCATATAACATAGTTAATTAACATTCGGTCGACGAGCCAATCATCTTCTCTAGCTATATATCATGTATTGTTGAGGGTTTGTTGTAACCTACCGAACACAGCTGACGAGATGACGACTCATCATGCAGGTGATCTATAGCATACATTATCACAACAACACCCTTGTCATGACGATATATGCATGCTCAATTAAACCACTCCTATCTAGGAACGTGGCAAAATTGCATTGCTACATGTATATAAACATGCGCACCCGGCCGGGGAGACTGAATCAAATAAATGCGTGTAGCCATGAGGTCTCTTCTCCACACCGCTAGGAAGCAGCAGCAGCACTGCAGCAGCAGATGCTTCGTGGTGTCCCTTCTCCTGCTCCTGTCAGCTCTCGTAGCTTGGGACGTGTACCTCAGCCTCCCAAACCGACGGAGCCTGCTTCTTCCATTCCGCCAGCCGCTGTGGTCATCTCGCAGACCCAGACACCAGCGAGGAGGCGGCGAGGGCGGCGTCTGTGACATTTTCAGGGGCGAGTGGGTGCCGGACCCGGACGCGCCCTCCTACACCAACGACACCTGCAAGGTGATCCACGAGCACTACGACTGCATGACGTACGGCAAGCCGGACCTGGGCTTCGTCAACTGGCGGTGGCAGCCCGACGGCTGCGACCTGCCCCGCTTCAACCCATGGCGCTTCCTCCACATGATGAGGGGCAAGACCCTTGCCTTCGTCGGCGACTCCCTCGGCAGGAACCAGAAGGACTCGCTCATCTGCCTCCTCACCACAGTGAGTTCGTCATCATTCGTTCATCTCGATCCATATCCATCCATCGATCTCCGTCATCAGATCGCCATCGATCATGCATACATGTATATATGTAGGTCTCGGAGCCTACGACGACGAGGTGGCCGAGCAGCAAGCACACGGTGTACTACTACGTCGAGTACAACTTCACCGTGGCCCACTTCTGGGCGCCGTACCTCGTCCGGCACGAGCAGATCGACGAGGACGGGCCGGCGCACACGGGCCTCTGGAACCTCTACCTCGACGAGCCGGACGACGTGTGGGCGGCGCACGTCGCCGAGTTCGACTACGCCGTCGTGTCGGCGTCGAGCTGGTTCTACCGCCCGTCCATGCTCTACGAGGCCGGGCGGCTCGTCGGCTGCCACTTCTGCAAGCTGCCCAACGTGACCGACCTCACGCCGCGCTACGCGCGTCGCATGGCCACGCGGGCCGCGCTGCGGGCGCTGTCCGGCGGCGGCGGCGGCAGCCGGTTCCGCGGCACGGCCCTGCTGCGCACCGTCGACCCGTCGCAGTACGAGGGCGGGGAGTGGAACAAGGACGGCAACTGCGTCCGGACGGCGCCGTACCGGCGTGGCCAGAAGACGGTCGAGGGCTTCGAGCGTGATTTCCGCGCGCTGCAGGCGGAGGAGCTCGCGTCGGCGGCGGCCAAGGCGGCGATGGAGGATGGCGGCGGCAAGGTGAGGATGCTGCTGATGGACACGACGGAAGCCATGATACTGCGTGCGGACGCGCACCCGAGCAAGTACCGGGGATGGACGCCCGAGAAGCACTTCACCCTGCACAACGACTGCGTGCACTGGTGCCTGCCCGGGGCCATTGATACTTGGAACGACATGCTGCTCCATATGCTCAAATGATCATCAATTATTTGAAGAACAGTCGATTGCATGCATGCAGGATGTAAAATGTACGGTCATATGTATGGATACATACATACGGATATAAACACGGATTGTGAGATTGATTGGAATGGCTTAGCCTCTAGGTTTTTCATGCTTCAACTACTTCTTTCATCTTAAATTATAAACGTTTGACTTTTTTGACTTCAACTTTAATCACTCATCTTATTTAAAAAAAAATTATGCAAATATAGTAAAATTTATATCATTTTTAAAGAATTTTTTTTTTATAAAGCAAGCCACAACAAAAAAAAATAATATTTTATAATCTTTTTAATAAGACAAATGATCAAACTTTAGACTAAAAAATCAATTGTCTTATAAATCGGAACGGAGAGAGTACAATAGATATATAAGCTCGATACAACAATTCTGGCCCGTGCATATTTGGATTGCCTAAGCAATAGCTCACCAGAAGAGGCCGATACTTCAATTCCAAGAAAATAGTGTAGGGGACCAACATCCTTAAGTGCAAAATTAAATCATCACAGAGCTTGCCCAAATCCAATAATAATAAAGAGATTTACTACTTTATATTGTTGCTAGAACTGACTACAATAATAATGTCAAGAAGTATCGGCCTTTGAAGTGTGTGGCTTAATCGAGAATACTATTTCAATCCATGGAGTGACTTATTGAGTTTACACACATAATGTGGTAAGATTTTATATTTGTATCTAGGGGGGTAATTATCTTATGTGCATAAGC
Organism: Chrysopogon serrulatus; assembly: GCA_015844335.1. Lineage (NCBI taxonomy): Eukaryota > Viridiplantae > Streptophyta > Magnoliopsida > Poales > Poaceae > Chrysopogon > Chrysopogon serrulatus. Next base: position 12,738 of record JADLZL010000531.1, on the reverse strand, counting down.
CTAATAGTAGCAGCTTTCATAACATGGCTAAAAATGTCTTCGTAGTCCAAACCATACTCTCTGTTCCATGAGCTTTGTCGTTTGGGAACCATGACTATGAGGAGAACACAATTTTCAAACAACAAAGGCAGCGAGTACGTCTGCTAGCTACAAGTCTAGCTTCATAGCAATTGGTAGTACCATCCGTCTTCTTTTTTTTACCTTTATATACCCATTTGCAATCTATAATATTTTGTTCAAACTAGACCAAAACAAGATGCCAAGTACATCATGGGATTCCTATAACCTAGAATCAAGCTTTTTTAAGTTTGACTAATTTTATAGGAAAAAGTAATAATATCTATGATATAAGATGAGTATATTATGAAAATATATTCTATAATAAGTTTAATGATACTAATTTGACACCAAAAATTTAATGTTTTTTTTAAATTTGGTCAAAATTTAAAAAAATCGACTTTAAGATAACTCTAGAAATTGATTCTTTCAGGAACGGAGGGAATACAGTGATAATGCAAATGGAAATGAAATTGTTCAAATGGTATAGCGGTAACGTCTGATCCACAGCTGCTATAACCAATTAGTACCTAGCTGCTTGTGGTAGCAGGTGCACCTGTCCATATATTGGAAGCACGTGCACAATGAAGCTGTAAGCATGCGCAATAATGCTCAAGTGCAGCAGGTTCCTGCAAGCAGCTACGTCACCGGATATTCATCATTTACTCTGCATCTCTTAAGTCTTAATTAAGGTCCATATCAGGTCTTAATTAAGGTCCATATCAGGTACTGTGCTAGGACTACCAGCTTCATAAGAACAAAATTATTCTCATAACCAAATGGGAAGCACATGCACAATGAAGCTGTAAGCATGCGCAATATATATATAATGCTCAAGTGCAGCAGGTTCCATGCAAGCAGGTACGTCACGCGATATGCATCATGTACTCTGCATCTCTTAAGTCTTAATTAAGGTCCATATCAGGTAGTGTGCCAGGAGCCCAGGACTATGAAGCTTCATAAGAACAAAATTATTCTCATAATAACAGTACAAATGACAATATGGATTCCATACAGACATGAATTAACTGATGGCAGGCCTTGCATATATTGCTTATTTATCACTAGTACAAAAAAAAAAATGTTTGTAGTGGTGATTCTAAAGCTATTTTTATAGGCGTTTTTAATCCGCCGGTGGGAGATGCCAGTGAAAATCAATTATTTCATAGGCGGTGACGTGAGAACCGCTATTTTTAAAACCCGATTTATGTTTTTCTAGACAAACATTTATAGTGGCAATTCTCTCAAGAAAAAGATACAGATTTAATTTACATTTAATTTACTCACTCAGAACACCCAACGCACATCACACTGCACTCTTAAAAGTAGTAAGTTAAACTGACTCATGCATCACAACTAGATTTCCCAGTGCTATCTGAAAGGATGGAGAATGCTAATTGAATTGCTTGCATGCGTCAAGCGTCATCCTTATGAGTAGATAATGCTGATCAAAATCATCGTGAACAGTGGGTTCCAAGCAAGCAGCAGGTACTCTGCATCTCTTAACTATAAGATCCATATCAGGTAGTGTGCTAGCACTACCAGCTTCATAAGACCAAAATTATTCTCATGACCAAATGAGATATGTATTTGGTGAAGAGGGAGTACAAATGACAACATGGATTCCATATAGACGAGCAATTGAAAAAGAACAACCAAAACCACTACAGCAGAAACGCTCGTCTTAGTGATCACCTAGATTGCCCAGTAGATACCACCAAGGATGAGAGATAATTTATTTATTATAGGATTATTTCACCAATTTTATATTTGGCAGTTGATAATGTCGTTGATTGGAGAAAAAAAACATTACGTGCTTATCTAGAGTTGGGCAAGTGTAAGAAAAATAAAGGGTTTGTTTTGGTTTAGTTGTGAGCTATGAAGAGATGTGAGATGTGAGCTATGGTAACTAAAAGCTGCTTTGAGCTATGTGATGTAGAAATATATATATTGTAAGCTTGAAACAACTATTGAACCTATCCACAGTCTCTACCACCCTTTAAAAAATTATGAAATGTCTCTCTATTTCCATCTATTTGGAAAAAAACTAAAAGTCGAAAGCAAAAAGTAATGCCCAACATCTAGTGTTTGTGGTTTGTAGAGAAATTTTTTCAGGCTATTCGGCCACCATCTGGCAATCTAGTTTCTTTCACCCTAAGGCGTTGCTATGACCTATAGATCGCCCCCCTAGTCCACTACCTCACACAAACATACGGCAATGTCATTGCTCGAAAGTGCCTTGTGTTACTACACGCCGCCACGGCCAAATGCAGGGAATGTGCTTCATGTACAACCATGTAAAAGGTTTTATATATCGACGAGTACTCTGCTACGATCTATAGATCACCTCCCTAGTCCACTACCTCACATAAACATGCGGCAATGTCATTGCTCCAAAGTGCCTTGTGTTACACATAGCCGGCACCGCCGCGTGCAGGGAATGTGCTTCATGCACGACCATGTAAAAGGTTTTATATATCGACGAATACTGTGCTACGACCTATAGATGGCCTCCCTAGTCCACTACCTCACACAAACATATGCGGCAATATCATTGCTCGAATGTGCCTTGTGTTACTACACAGCTGCCACCGCTGAGTGCGAGAAATGTGCTTCATGCACGGCCATCTAAAGGTTTTATATATCGACGAGTACTACAAAACTTTTATAATGATGTCTCTATCCATCACAAAAAAAAATGAATATCTCTATCTATTTGAGGTTGTCTGAAAATTTCAAAAACTTGAGTTTAAATATCTATGAACTTATAGCGGGTACGTATTTGGGCCTTTAGACAATCTGAAATGAAATAGTGTTGTTATCTACAATGTTTATATCTTGTTGACAACTATTGCTATAGATATAAGTCACCTTACTGAACGCCTTCAGAAAATAATTTCTATATGTGATTCCTAAGGTACTTCCGTTTCTAAAAATTCTCTATCTAAATGTTGGTTGATACTACAAACCAACCCTAGAAATTAATTTTTAAAGGTGGTTCATAAGAGGCCTGAGGCCCCTCCTCTGTTTGCTGGACTTTTCAAACCACGTGTGACCAAAAAAAAATACAGACGGACAACTCTAGAAATTATGTTTTTTTTTTTGAAATCAGAAATTATGTTTATAGTAGTGCATGGCTGCCAAACTGTGACTCATCATGCACATGGTGACGGGGACTCACGTATAACCTTAATGCAGTAGTGGCCAGAGACTAACCGATGGAATTTAGTGCTCGAGTGTATTAGGCCTACTTACCAGCCGTGAAGCGCATTTGCATGTATATAAAATTCTTGCACAATTTGGTGGGATAGGATAAGTATGCAAACCGAATATAAATAAAGTTCAAGCAGAATCAGAAATCGGCAACTGTGGGCGAATGACAACAATCCTCCATGCATATATACGGTTGATTCCACACCGCATCCTTCTTGTCAAGAACAATAGGGCTTGGCCAGTAGTGCGAGTATGTGGACGACACATAAAACCAAGAGCAATGTCTATGGCATCTCCGATGACAAGGAGTTGCCGAAAGATGTGAAGAAGTTGGCCAGTGTTGAGAGACTGCTGCTTGTCCGGACCACAAAACTTTCTACAATTACCATCAAGCTATGCAGGTAACAAATGATAGGTAAACATTTATTCGAACATGTTGGCCTGGTGTTTGCATCAACATCTACAAGCTATTTTCAGTAATCTGAAATAGAGGGGACATGATTTTCATATTTCTTTATTAGAGAAAGGCAGAATAATTGTTCCATCAGAATTGTATTTATAAAAGTCTCTTAGGGAGGCAGGGGCACATTTGGTTAAAATTGTAAGTAGTTTTTTACTTGCTCTAAGTCAAACTGGTTTAACTTTGGCTAAATTTATTTAAAAATATTTTAACATCTATTTTAAAAAATATTTCACATTTGGACCACTGGAGATCCTAGTTGCAGAAATTAATGTATCACATACACAGCACCAAAAATATACATAATATACACAGCACCAAGGATATATATGTAATAAGGGCCGGCGACAACACTTGCATGCATGATAGGGAACGGCACCAAAGCTTAGAGCATTTCCACCAGATCTCTTATATTGCACCGTCAATAATTTGTTTTAAGAGAGTAACCTAAAATCAATTTTGATTACAAGAGAAGACTACTTTAAAAGATTACCTAACTCCTATATTTCTTTAGAGATAGAGAATTGCCTCCTTTGTTTAGGAGAAATGATGTTTCTTTTAGGATGTCTTCTAAAAGCTACGGGTATAGGGAATGAGATAAGAGATCTGCTGCATCATCTTTAAAATTCACTAGCACAAGCAATTATTATATCCATGCCAGCAAGACACATTATCCACTAGCATATATTACTTGTTTGTGTCGACGTGTCGCGCTATCCACTAATATTAGTTTATAATAATAGTTAATCACTTTCTAAGAATTGTATACATAGTTTAATTTTATTGAAAATTAGTAGTCTCCGCAACAATGCGTGATGTATGCTTCTAGTTATATAATGAGTAGTGTCAAGATGAAAAAAATAACAGAAGGGCACGAAGGGAGCTGGTAATCGCATACATGCGCATGTACTCTTTTTTTCATGGAGGGAGCTGCGCATGTACTCCTTTTTTCATGGACACTGACACACCTATGCAAATCCTATCCCTTATAAGCTATTCGAAGGTTTGATAAATCCTCAAGATTGACGAAGTCGTCACAGGCCACAAAGCCTCGCTGTTGACGGAATCGTCGCGTACCACTAAATGCATAACGTCATTAAACTAATATTGTCAAAAGTTGTACTTTAAAGACCGCATCGAGGAACCAGAAGGGAGTAAATTGTCAAAAACACTCTTTTAAAACGATTATCAAAGTGGTTTTTATTGAAAACAAGTAAATAAGGTAGTTAATATAAATATTACTATGTGTAACTATTATGTGTCAAAATTACTAAAAGTCATGTGACAAACATATAGGCAACCAGTAAATGGCAAAAACCATGGTGTTTGTAGGCTCATGATAATCCTCCGGATGGGCATCTTCGTGCTGTTCTTCAAGTGGCGAATCAGCTCTGCTCTCGCCATGATTAGCTCCACAGGCACCGACGACAAAAGAACAGTTTTTGCAATGTGGATGGTGTCCATCGCCGGGGAGCTCTGGTTTGCCCTGATGTGGGTGCTGGACCAGCTGCCCAAGATGCAGCCTGTCCGGCGCACCGTCTACGTCAGTGCACTCGACGAGTCGATGCTTCCGGCCATGGATGTATTCGTGACCACCGCCGACACCGACAAGGAGCCGCCGATGGTGACCGTGAACACCATCCTCTCCATCCTCGCGGCGGACTACCCCGCAGAAAAGCTCACGTGCTACGTCTCGGACGACGGCGGCGCTCTGCTCACGCGCGACGCGGTCGCCGAGGCTGCCCGGTTCGCTGGACTGTGGGTGCCGTTCTGCCGGAAGCACGCGGCGGAGCCGAGGAACCCCGAGGCCTACTTCAGCCCCGGCGCCAGTAATGGCGGCGCCGTCAAGGAGAGGAGGGGCGACTATAAGGGAAGGGCGTGGCCGGAGCTGGTAAAGGACCGGAGGCGCGTCCGCCGGGAGTACGAAGAGCTGCGGCTGCGGATCGACGCTCTGCAAGCCGGAGACATGCGGCGCCAGCGCCAGCAGCGGCCGACGACGTCGCCGGCCGATGGAAGCTGCTGGCGGCGTGGCACGGCGGAGGACCATGCCGGAGGTGTTCAAGTGCTAGTCCATCCTCCCGGCGGCACGCCACAACTTGGCGTTGTCAGCAATAATCTTCTGGACCTCAGCTCCGTCGACGACGTGCGCGTTCCAGCGCTGGTGTACATGTGCCGGGAGAAGCGGCGCGGCCGCGTGCACCACGGCAAGGCCGGCGCCATGAACGCGCTGCTCCGTGCGTCGGCCGTGCTCTCCAACGCGCCCTTGGTCCTCAACCTCGACTGCGACCACTACGTGAACAACTCGCAGGCTCTCCGCGCCGGCGTCTGCCACATGCTCGACGGCGAGGGCAGCGACGTGGCGTTCGTCCAGTTCCCGCAGCGCTTCGACGGCGTCGACCCCGCCGACCGCTACGCCAACCACAACCGCGTCTTCTTCGACTGCACCGAGCTCGGCCTCGACGGCCTTCAGGGACCCATCTACGTCGGCACCGGCTGCATGTTTCGCCGGTCGGCGCTGTACGGCGTCGACCCGCCGCTCTGGAGACCACACGGGGACGACGCTGCCACTGGCACTGATGACGCCGACAAGTTGGGCGTGTCGACGCCGTTCCTTTCGATCGGTTCGTGCGGTGTTGATGTCGGAGGCGGAGCAATGGGCCGACATGGTTAGTATTTCACCACCAGCGTCGTCCTCGTCGTCGTTGGACTTCGACGCGGCGGCCATTGGCGAGGCAACCGCGCTCGTCTCGTGCGGCTACGAGGACGGCACGGCGTGGGGCCGGGACATCGGCTGGATGTACGGCACCGTGACAGAGGACGTGGCCACGAGCTTCTGCATGCACCGGCGAGGGTGGCGCTCCGCCTACTGCGCCACCGCGCCGGACGCGTTCCGCGGCACGGCGCCCATCAACCTCACGGACCGGCTGTACCAGGTGCTCCGCTGGGCGGCGGGCTCCTGGAGATACTCTTCTCCCGCAACAACGCCCTCCTCGCCGGCGGCCGCCGCCGGCTCCACCCGCTACAGCGCCTGGCGTACCTCAACACCACGGTGTACCCGTTCACCTCCATCTTCCTCATAGCCTACTGCGGCATCTTCCCGGCGATCCAGCTCGTGGCCGGGAACGGCGCTACCACTACCGCCACCGGCGTGGGCGGCGCCTTCTTCTCAATAATCATCAGGCCGCCATCTGCCACGTACATCGCCTTTGTGGCGGCCCTGATGCTGACGCTCGCGGCGGTGGCCGTCCTGGAGGCCAGGTGGTCCGGCATAGCGCTGGTCGACTGGTGGCGGAACCAGCAGTTCTGGATGGTGTCCGCCACGGGCGCGTACCTGGCGGCGGCGGTGCAGGTGGCGCTCAAGCTCGCCGCCGGGAAGGAGATATCGTTCAAGCTGACGTCCAAGCAGCGTGCGACGGCGAGCACCGGCGGTGCCAGCTGCAGTGTGAAAGACAGGTTCTCTGAGCTCTACGCCGTGAGGTGGACGGTGCTGATGGTCCCGACGGCCGTCGTGCTTGCGGTGAACCTGACGTCCATGGTTGCAGCGATGGAAGGGGGCTCGTGGAGGGATGGCCCAATGGAGGTGTTCGCCTTGGCGTTCAACGCGTACGTGGTGGTGCATCTCTACCCGTTCGCTCAGGGGCTCATGGGTCGCTGGAGCAACACGTTGAGCCCCATACTCTTGCTTGTCGCATTCTTCACGGTTCGCTTACTTTGCTTCGTCCTCTATGTACACATACTTTAATTTATATATATGCCTGCTATTTTATCCATGACTTGCAAATTTGACATGGAACTTTGTGCGTAACTTTTTATAGTTCGTACGTTCATTCTATGAATTGCTATTAAAAAATTCAAAACATATGTAAGTGGATCTAGTTTTATTTGCCGTGTTAAGAATTTCTGTCGTCTGCTCCGTGTGCACAGTCTCACAGGCCGAGCACGTTGTCATTGGTAGGTTTTCCTTCAGTTGTGGCCTCCTCTTAGTGTGTTGTTTTTCTCGGCTTCTTTTGGTGTTTTTTCTTCTTTCTATTTGTTTTCTTTGGTCCTTCTCCTCTTTGATGACCTCGGCGCTTACCATTGAAGGGGTAGCTTATATTGTTTATCTATTTCCTCTTAATAAAAATACGTGCCTGGATTTTTTTTATTAATATGTTCATATAAGCTGCAAGCTACATGCGTCGTTAGTAGGAGCAAAAAATCATGACATCGGTGCAACGCACGGGGTATATGCAGGGGCGGAGCCAGGCCCTTTTGTTGGGGTCAGCTGACCCCGACGATTTTCATAAGTTCAGTAGAAAATTACTGCTACTAGCTGTAGTTCTATAGTGTAGACCCTAGCTCATAAGGTCAATGACCCCGATGAAGTATTTTGCTGGCTTCGCTACTGGGTATATGTATCATACATCAGATAGGTAGCAACATATCAGATAGGTAGGTGAAAAAACAATTTCCTCGTGCCAAAGAAAAACATTGTGCTCTTGGACAGCTGGACTTGAAAACCAGATAAATATGTGTGCCAAAAAACACGCACAACATAGGCCCAATTAATAATTCTCCGAAAGACCGCTTTTGAATAGAGATTAAGGAGCGGAACGACGACACATTTTTTGGGATTCGTTTCTCAAAAAAATTTGGAGCTCACCGAATTGGACGAAATTCAGAAAATTCGAAAAATTTGGACCGGTATCCACTCAAAATTTAAATAAAATTTAAGCAAATTTGAACAAAACTTCCCAAATTTGAACAAAACTTCCCCCAACGATTAGATATGGCAATGCGCTTGGAGAGAGTGCATGGGGCGCCGTCGTGGAACGCGCAGCGGTGGGGAGGGCCAGGCCCGTCCCAGAGGGGGGGGGCGGCCTGTGCGACGCCCATGGGCCCATGAGGCCGGGGCCCATGAAGGTACCATGTGGTAGTAGACAATGTTTATCTGGCGCCGCCGCCGCCGTTCTCCTCTCGTCTCTCGATCGCGACATTGCGTCCACGGCGTCGCACGATCACGGAGCCACGCAGGGGACATGTCTCTTCCTTCTTCCGACTTCCAGCAAGTCGGCAACCTGCGTTTGGCACCCGCAGCCGCGAGCCGCAGACGCACGGCGAGGACGTCCGGTCACTCCCTCTTCACGGCGAAGGTACAGGCCTTTCAAGTCTGAAATAAATAAATCAATTTGATTGCAATTCAGTGCTTTAGTGTACAGATCAATACCTGCTTATGGGGATAGGGCTAGGCTTCAGAGATTTGATTTGTAATTCAATATTTTTTTTATCATGTTAGATGTTGCCAAAGAAATATGTTGCATATCAGATTCGTGACAGTAGCATCAGCTGAGAGAAGCTTCTCCAAATTGAAGCTACTGAAAAATTATTTGAGGTCAACTATGCTACAAGAAAGATTAAATGGCTTGGCTATATATATCATTGAGAAGGATATTTTAGATATAATTGATTTGTAATTCAATATTAAGATATTAGATTGCCGGGCCTTTAGTGTATTACTGTCCTAAGGGCCCATGAAATTTATGGGACGGCCCTAGGGAGGGCATGGACGAAGAGGTGATGGCAGCATGAAGTGCATACAGCAGCGACGATGCGTCAGATGCGGTGATGCCGCGGCGGAAGGCGTCGAGGAGCCACCATGGCACCTGGGTGGCATCGAGGGTGCGAGCTCGGATGTTGGGAAGGAACTACGGACCTCGCAGAGGCTGCAGCAATGCGAGCGCCGGCGTGTGGAGTAGCGGAGACGAAGCTCCCGGCGGCGGCTCGCAGGAAAGAAGCGATACTGGCGAGCGTGAGGGAGCTTTTCAGCATCAAGATGTTCGTGGGCTCTTCCTGGACCATAGGATGGGCCAAAAGTTTAAATCAAGCCAAAATAATTTGATTTGCTTAGTTTTATTTCGGGCTGAGCTAAAATGGACGAATTTCGGTGAAATTCGGTCCATTCGGCCCGAATCCTACAACCTTGCCGGCACCAGGGACCACCAGCGCTGCTTCCGTGGCCTACCGTTCTTGCCGCGGGTGCAGGGAGACACGACGAACTACGACGAGCAGGAGGAGGATGGAGGTCGCCGGTGCTCCGATGTGGAAATGGAGCGCGGTTGCATGATTGGCCTTGACCTTGGTGGCTGGAGTGGAGCAGATTCCTCGCCATGGCCGCCACTTGTCCGTGTCAGCGTGTGCACGCACTCACCGACTCTGTTCTTGGCACAACTATGGCTTGGCACGTGCAAGGGGTATTTGCTGGAAGCCGGCACGCCCATGGAGCTGGGCGGCAGCCTGCTCGCTCCTGGAGGAGCTTCGAGCTCGCCCTCACCCATTCTTCCAACTCTTTTTTTTCACGTCTCATGGCTATTCATTTTCAAAATCATTTTTTTCCACGTCTCATGGCAATTCGTTCCCCAAATTATTCTGCTGCTGCTAATAGGCCAGTTTCTACTTTTCTTTTTCTTATCCTTTTACGGGCCACATCAACACTACTGGAATCACGCTCTTTGCCGAGTACTTTTTCTTGGACACTCGGCAAAGAGGCAATTTGCCGAGTGTAACCCTCGGCAAAGTAAAACACTCAGCAAAAGGGACTTTGCCGAGAGCCAACCTCTCGACACATTCTTACTCTCGGCATAAATGCTCTTTGCCGAGTGTAGAACTCTCGGCAAAGTATGACCCTCAGCAAAGTCTCCCGCCAGACGGCCCCGTGGGCCGCCGTCAGCGTTTGCCGAGAGCCACCCGTTAGGCTCTCGGCACATTGTTGGCTTTGCCGAGAGCCGGCCGCTAGCTCTCGGCAAACATGCACCTTGCCGAGAGCCTTTGCACGACACTCGGCAAATTTTAAATTTTTTTTCTTGTTTTGTCCGCCAAATTTTTCTTTAGACTTTTCCCATTACATTATACAAGATATTCAAATTTCACCCATTTATCATGTCAATTGCTATTTTTCAGAAGTTTAATGCATTTAATTGTAATATTTGGAAGAATACAAATTTAAATTGCACGTGCATCCAATAATGGAATTTAGTGATTCAAAAATTAACATTATTGTTATTTATGGTATTGTAGGAGAGTACTCAGAATGGGACCTAAAATTTTGAACACGTTGGTTACAATACATGATAACCAACTAGTGAATGAATTGTTTTAAAATTATATAAAAAGCAAATGAAGTCTGAAAATCATAAAATTTGCAACGTGGCATCATTTCATGCATCGAGGCAGTGATAAAAATTTGAGAATATTTCATGCAAGTTGTGACCTACGTTGCGTCTAAATGAAACACTCTCCGGAGAAGTTTCGAATACTTCTAAAGGAACCAGGAGGAATCGGGGTTGCAGCGTTTTTCACGGTCGATTTTCGTGTCAAAACTTTTTTCATAAGCAATAGACAGTATAAAATGGCTCTTGGCCAAAATTGACAATTTTTTGAAATCGTTTGCTATTTGCTAATTTTTTTTAAAAAAAATTATTTGCCGAGTGCACTTGGGCGGACTCTCGGCAAACATGTTTTGCCGAGTGCATTCTGCGCGGTTCTCGGCAAAGATGTTTTGGCTGAGTGCCCCAGGCACGTGTACTGGCATAGCTTTGTAAAAAAAGTTCCATTGCTGATAAATTTTTTTAAAAAAGTTTTGCCCTTTACCGAGTACCACGGCGGTGAGCACTTTCGGCAAAGAGAGGTCCAAATTTTACGCGCGGTGGTTCAATTTCTTTTAAAAAATTAGGGTTTCCCTTTGCCGAGTGCCCCGGGGTCCGGCACTCAGCAAAAAGACTTAAAATTAAAAAAATATTTTTTTGCGCTTTGCGAGTGCTAGATCGCGGGCACTCGGCAAAGCGTTGAACCTAGGACTAACCCTTTCGGCTAGGCCTTCACACAGACGGACACACGCACTCACACACTCACACAGCCGCCGCCCGGCGGCTCCCGGCCGGCCGCCGCTTGCCCCCACGCCGCCCCGCTCCGCCGGTCGCCGCCCCACGCCCGGCCACCGCCCCCATAGCCCTAGCCCAAGCCGGCCACCCGATAGCCTGCTGCCGCACCCGGCGGCCGCCCCCAACGCCGGCCCCCCACGGCCGGCCAAGGCCTTGGCCCCCCCTACTCCGCCACCCCAGCCCCCACCGCCCGGCCCCCCCACTCCGAGGCACGCCGCCCCGGCCAGCCTCCCGCAGCTTCGGCCGTCGGTCCCCCACCGCCGGCCGGTTGAGCAGGAGGGAGGAAGAAGGGAGGGGCAGCCGACCGGTTGAGCAGGAGGGAGGAGGAAGGGAGGGGCAGGAAGGAGGAAGGAGGGAGGAGGAAGAAGGAGAGCGGAGGGGGAGAAAGGAGGAAGGAAGGGAGCAGTGCGGGGAGGTGCTGCCGAAATTCCGTCTCCGATCGGAGCAGACAACGGAAACTAGCCCCAACAACGCATATGCGGATGGGATTAGGACCTATCCTCATCTATTAGAGAGTAGGAGGCCGGTGTAGGTAAACTTGATTTTTATGTTTCTCGCTAATGTATATGTTAGAAGATGGATGATCATGACTGGATGTACACGGGCCGCCCAAGTGATCATGATTACACAGATGAATGGATTGACAATACAAATTCCTTCTTAGAGCAAGCATTCGGCGAGGTTGCTAAAGAAACGAGTCGGGTTCTGTGTCCCTGCAGTAGATGTGCTAATCGGAAAAGGCAATGCAAGGATACCATGGGCAAGCACCTTATGAAGTATGGGTTTACCCCAGACTATACCTGATGGGTCCACCATGGTGAAGCCCATCGAATGAGAGAGGAGGTGATGAGAGCACATGTCAAGGAATTTGATGCCGATGCCGGGTAGCAGACATGTTAGATGACTTTCATCAAGCACAGTTCGGTGATGGACGTACGGATGAGGAGGATGAGCCAGAGGCCACCGCAAAGGCGTTTCTACGATATGTTTGTTTCTTCGCACAAAGAACCCCTTCACGGCCACACAAAGGTCTCTCGCTTAGATGGCATTGGCCGTCTAATGGTGTTAAAGTCTCAGCTTAGCCTCGAGTCG
>JADLZL010000530.1:0-47258 GCA_015844335.1 Chrysopogon serrulatus | reverse complement strand
ATTTGCTTGGTTGATTGATTGCTTTTTTGTCTTCTTGGTTTCTTATTTCTATACCTGACGATATTCTTGCCATACAATTTCTTTCCATAAAACATGTGCTTACAGATATGGTGTAGATTTGTGTGTAAATCGACCTTTGAATCGGTAACTACCGACAGTAAATTACCGGCTAAATACGGAAATCTTCAAAAAACGATCGAAAGAGGACAAAATCATTTTCACTTTCATTTTCCGTTTAAATTTATCATTATTTTTTATTTTTTCGTTTACCATTATCGTTTCCATTTTAACCTAAAAAAAAACTCAAAAAGCGATTGCCAGAAATCAAAAATTATTATTTTCGTTTTTCATCCCTAGTATTTTGCCACGTTTATAGGCAAGCGCTTATAAAAATATATTTTTGTTTTGGTTACATATTGTTTTTACCATAAAGAAAAAAATAATTTGATTTTTTTAGATCATTTATTTATGATGAAGTGGCATAGAAAAAAAAAAAGATAATTCTTTTCCTCCTTTATCTTTTATATATCAGTTTATCCGCTAAAGGTTATGGGTAGAAACCCTACCTTAGTAGGCAGTATTGTATGGCGTTCTTACCTTCATGAAGATACTATTAGGCAATTCTAGCACCATGACTAGATGCTTTCTCTTTTTTGTTGTTGTTTGTATTGTTTAGGAGAAGGATGCTCTAGTTTGATGAAAGCTTTTGTGGAAAGTCAATCATTTAGTCAATTATGTATTACTCCTCCGTCCCCAATATACAAGTCGTTTTAGCCTCCGAAGTATGTCCCGAAAAAGAAGACGTTTTGGATGCCAATCCTACGCGCTGAGCAGCCCTTGCCAGATGGCAGCTTTGTAGCCTGCAGCAACTTCGTAGTAGCCCTGTAGTTAGCTAATCAATGACTACGCTGACAAGAAGAGCAGCAGAACAGGTACTACTAGAATAGGGGTGCATCGGTATTTTTGCTTCGGTCTTGGTAGCAGGCGTCGCATGCCAAAAGCGACTTCAATTATGGGACCGGAGGGAGTAGTTATCATTATAGCCACTAGCTGAATGCCCATTGTAACATCCCGTGTTTTCGAGAACACCAAAAATCCGAACTTTTTAAAATTTTTCCCGCAATCATGTGAATCATGTAGTTACTAGGTTAAACCGAGGTCGAACGGAGGGAAGTTCTACAATGATTGTCGCATGCATGTAGATTTGTTTGCAGGAGTGTGCTTGGGTTCCTATGTTGCTCGTGAGTTGGTTTTCGGATTTGAGTTCCTTCTGAGTTAGAGTGCACGAATCCATAGCAAAAAGACCACTTCTTGAACTTTCCCCAAATTCCCCCTTACAAAATCCGCCACCTTCCCTATAGCAAAAAACACCACAAGCATCTCTCGAGTCCACCCTCGAGTTTGTCCCTTTGGAATCTTCTCGAATCCAAAATTATGAAAAACAACACAACTCTGTTTTTCCTCCATTGATTTTTTTCCCCACACATCTCTCTTTATCTCCTTCAATTTCATCATATAAAAGGGAATACTTTTCCTTTTCCCCCGCTTCTCTCCATATTAGTCATCTCCTTTAGTTTCCACCCAAATCCCTTTTCCCAAAATCCTCTCAATCCCTCTTGGAATTTGCCTAGAAAATTCTTCAATCACAAAAAGGAAATGCTCTCTATTCTTGGACCCAAACCTTCCCCAACCGGCCTAGCCCGCCCGCCTACTCTTCTGGGCTAGTAGCCCAACTCGGCGCCCCTTCACGCCCGGGCCGGCTCGCCCTCCTCGCGGCCCACCCGCGCGGCCCGCCCGCGCTGCGCTTCGCCCCTTCCCTAACCCTAAAGGGCGGCGAGCACCCCAGGACGCCGCCCGCCGCCGGAAACGGCGCTTCCTCGGCCCGTGCACAGCGCGCCCGGCTGATGCCCTCCCGCGTGTCCCTCCCGACGACACGGGACGAGGATCGCCGGGAGGCCGAGGGAAACCCTAGCCCGCGACACCTACAAAAGCGCGGCCCGCCACCATCTTCCTCCTTTCCCCACCGGCCGCTACCTCCTCCATCCTCTGCTCGCCCCTCTCCTTGTCGCTTGGCCATTTTCACTCACCAGTAGAGCAGTCCTTCCTCTCAGCCTGCTGCTTCTCCCGTCGTGCGGCGCCCACGGCCAGCGGCCTCGCCAGCTGCGCAGCGCACCGCCCCGCCGGCCAGCGCCTGCGCCGCCCTTGAGCCGCTTTGCGGCCCCTTGGCCCGCCCAGTGTGCCGTGCCACTCGCGCCGCCTCGCCTGCACTGCCGCGGCCGCTGCGCAGCGCTGCGCGCCTCAGCGCGACGCCCAGCCTCGCCGGCCGTGCGGCTCACCGTTCCTCGTCGCGCGCCCACGCCGAGCGAACGCGCCTACGCCGAAGTTCACCAGGACACTGCGAAGCTTCGACGCCGGCGCGCCCTCCGCAGCCGCCCAGCGTCGCACGTCGGCGACTCGCCATGCTTCGCTGCGACCGAAGCGTCATTGCGGCGCCGGCTGGCGCCACCGGCATGGGCTCGCCATGCCGAAGCCGTTGCTGAGAGCCGCCGCTGCCGGGGCGCCTCCGCTTGCTTCCACTACGACGCGCCGACGACGACCAGCACATCCTCGGCGCCCGACGCCGTCCCCGTCGTGCTTCCTTCCTCCGCGAAACGCCCGCGCGGCACGCCCTCGCCATGCACGAGCCGCCGTCGCCTATACCGCTTCCACTGCGGCCACGAACGGCGGCTTTGTGGACTCCACGACCTCACCATCCGGCTGTGTCCCGCCTCGCCTCGTTGTGCCGTCTTTGGGATCGTAGGGCCGAAGACCGCCGTCGGTGAAAACCACCATGCCCCCAAACTTCACCTTTTACCCTCTCTCCTTAAACTTGTTTGCGTCGCTTGTCGAAACCGGCCTTCGTCTTGCGTTCTCACTTCTGCCGAGGGGGTTGACCACCCCTACGGGTGGCCTGAAACTCCGCCATGCCCGGCCAGCCCCCAGCCACCGGCTTGCTGCGTCCCCGGCCTGCAACGGCCTGCCCGGCCAGCCACAGCCGCTGCCGGCTAGCTGCAGCCAGCCGCAGCCAGCTGCAGCCCACCAGCAGCTGGCCAGAGCCAGCCCGAGTTAGCTGGCCCGGCTGGAGGTGGCCACAGCTGACCAGGGCCAAGCCTGGTTGGCCATGGACCTCCTGGCCACCGGGCGACACTCCGCGAAGCCCTTGCCGACCCCACTCTTCCCCCGCCAAAGGTTCAACTTGAAAACCCGCCGACGCGCCAACTTTCACGTCGGCAAAGCTCATGTCTTTTCCGTTCATACTCCCAAATGTTGCACTCTATCAATATACATGCACGCTCGTGCGTGCCTTCGCCACGGCCTATTCCCCCTCGTGCTATGGATGTGTACTTCGGCTTGTGCTAGTCGTGTCGATTTAGTTCTTATGTTGTGAGGTTGCCTCTTGTGTGTTATGTGGTAAATGCACGTGGACCGAGCCTTGAGCCGGTTGAGAAATGATGTGTTCGGACGTGCGATCGCGAAGTTTAGCCATGTGGTAAATGCCGAACACATCCCTTCTATCGTGCTTTTAGTTGTGATATGACGAGAGCCTACCCGTGTGGTAAAGCTTATGGCCGCGAGTCATCTCGCCATGACCATTGGGCTCTACCTCGTTCCCCTCTCTTACTTTCTTTTTACTCTTTCCCCCAAACCACCTCGTATGCTTGTGCCATGTAGACCATAGCATTCTCAAGGGACCTAAGCGGTGACAACCGCATCGCTATGGACCTAGGAATAGCATTGTGCTACCCTAGTAGCACGGAGGTCCTGATGCCCCCACGAGTTGGCGTGAATTGTGGAATCGTGCAAGACTTAGGTCTCTTTTCCTTCGACCACCGTCCATTACCATGGCGGGTAGGTTTGGGAGCACAGGGCCATTATACTCTTTTTGCTCACCTTCGATTCTCGCTAAACCCGGTAGAGGCGCGGATCGAATCTCTTGTTCCACCACCTTCGATCGGTGACTATCGCCATGTCACGTGGACCGAAGTGCCATGAAACCGCAGTCTCCTTTCCTCGCTTATCCGTGTTTTGTTAGTGTTCTTTATTTGCCTCTTGTTCTATTCATTTGATTTCCGTCGATTGCAATGGCGAGTGAATCAAAAGGAGGTGGACCTCGTTTTCCCTCTCGTGGTTCTTTTTTTGTGCCTAAACCCTAGTATGTTTTGTACCTAGTGAGATCATAGCATTCCTTGGGCTCCCACGGTGTCAACCGCATCACCGAGACCCTAGAGAATGCCTTAGTGCATATAGTGCACCTTGGTCGAGGGTACCCTACAGAGGTTTAGGCACCTGTGGTCTCTCGTGGCCGCTCCTCTCCGATGCCTCGCCTTTTGCGTTAGCATGTGCATTGGAAGGAGTAGATCACCGCCCCCTTTTCTACTTCGTTTTTCTTCCCCGCTAGCCGCTCTATTCGATCCCGCCTTGGCCATGACAATCGGATCAAAGACCGACTATCTCTTCTAGTTAGCAAAGCTATGGTCTATGTCGTGTTCTCGAACCCATGCGAAGTCGATCCGATCGATCGTTCGAAAACCATCCTCGTCGAGGATGTGACCGAGACCGTGACATGGACATGCCTAGCTAACTCTCTTTCTCTTTTCCCCTGTTGCGCTACTCGCTTCTCGGCTCTCGGCGTTGTTGTGTCATGTGGGTTGAGGGGACATGTAGCCGCTCCTCTGTTGTTCGTTTTCCAATCTCTTTTGCTACCGTTATGCGCCATGACGGGTAAGCTAAAAGAGCCTTGGAACCAAGTCACAATTCTTCGTGTTAATCGTTCTTTCTCGAATTCTATATAGTAGTTGTGACTTGCGGGGTTAAAAGCCGCAAGGGGCCAAACCCTATTATTCCTATTTCCCTTTTCCCTCCTACTTGTGATCCTCCGATCCCCGCCAATTTCCGTGGTGTCCTGGATCGGAAGGTCGCAACCGTGGTGTTGGTTAAGTTAAGTTAGGATCAAGGCCTTCGCTTTTTGAAGCCGCAGATTCGATACGATCGACCCGAAATACCGCTATACCATGGTCGTGATCCGGGCTTGTGCTTAACATAAACCACTTCTATTTTGAGCCCGAGGATCGGATACCCTCCGCGAGGGCTAAGTCTTTCGTGTTTATTTGGAGTTAACTAGTTCCTTCGATATCTTATTGCCTTTTTGGGATTATTGTATTTTGGTTAGGGATTGATTGCTCTTCGCCTTGTTTGTCGCTATACTGAGGTAGTTGCATCGCGGTGACGATGGACGGACCAAGGACCGCCGAAGGAAAGAAAATGCGAAGGTCAACCGATGTGAATGATTATGGATTGCTATGAACAAAAAGCCACGTCCCACCCAACCTCATAGAATCCTATTAGACATGCAATGTGTAGCTGCTAGTGCTTTTACTTTATGCAAATAAATGTGATAGGATGCATGGTAGATTGCTTGATAAGCCATTACCTTGACGCAACCTTTTCCCCCCGCACACCCGCCGCTAGGATAGACGCCGCCTACTCCATGATACTTGCTACACACTTACTCTACTTATACATGCGTGTGGTGGCTAAGGCACATGGTGCCGCAAACCGGATAACCGGGGATAACTTGGGAGAGATCTTGGCGTGTGTCTTGGGTGTGTGGTGAGGGTTGTGTCGATCAAGGCAGGATCTACGACGAGTCGGGGACAAGTCTTGCTGGGGAGAGGTGTGATCCGGGCACTCCCTATGTGAGAGAGTACCATGTGGCGGGTACATGTGATGTGAGAGATTCCCGGGAGGAGTGTCTTTGTGGGACGAATCCCCTCGGAATGGAGGTGCCGCCGAGGCACGGGCCGAGCCCCTTGTGAAGATATCCCCGCCCGGTCCTACTAAGGATCTGATTTGGCGTTCCTGCGGTTCCGCAGACCTTTTCGTGCACACCACTGCCTCTCGAATGGGCGGGGTCCGACTTGATGACTAGCCGGCCCCATGCCGCTACTACTAGGTTGATAGGTGATAGTGTAGGGAGGTACGGGTGCCGAGACCCACACCCTCCCGAGACGGCGTGGTATCCACTCCGTACCACGCCTCACGCCTCTCGGCGTCTTTGGGTGGATCTCCGGGTGCCCCGGCCGAGTGGTAGAGTGGCATCGGGCCGCTTAGGGCGGCAACTTTGTATCGGCCTAGACGAGGCATCGTCGATGATGGCGATCTTGTGGTTCCGTGTACAAGCTCTGAGAAGTTACTAAATCTATACGTATAGCCGTGTCCCCGGTATGGACAATCCTGTGAGTACCATACGATCGTTATAGTGAGAGGTGTCCTTTTCTTCTCTCCCCACGGGTGTTGTTGGATTCCGGCTTAGGCCGTTGAGGCAAGGAGGAGCGGGAGTCTTCCTTGCCGACTAGAGAGAGTGAGAGTGTGGTGAGATGTGGATGTGGATGTGGATGGGATGGATGGATGTGTGGATGAGATGGGTTAAAACTTGATGAACTATATTATATTTTACTTCATGAATTGGCATAGGAAAACTACGTGACCAAATATAGGCCTTCTTCAAATAAATAATTGTACGCTACCTTTGACATGACGTTGACCCCTCGATCCAAAGGTCACAAAAAGGTCTTCGGAAAAAACCATTTGCTTTATTGTGCATTCAATAGTTGGGACTCCTGGGTCTTCTCTTTTGATAATGTATGGTGGTGCTAACAGGTGGTCATATTCGGTGTCAACCGAGTTGATCAGTTGAACCATCTCTTCTGGAATTTGACTGAGCTCACTCTTCCTCCTTCTTCTATTATTTTTCTTCTTCTTGGGTTCAGCTAGTTGTTAGGCTTGCTCATATGGCTTCTGTGGGAATGCGGGGGTTGTGAGGATACGGTTCTTGAATGAGAACTTCTTCTTTTTGTTCTTGATAGAGAACACAATCTTGGCATGCTCTGCATAGATGATGGCTTTAGTTGTGCATAAGAATGGTCGGCTCAGTATGATGGGTGCTCTTTCATCTCCTCTAGTCTCCATGACTACAAAGTCAACGGGGACATAGGATTGTCCCACTCGAACAGTGGCTTCTTCCAAAACTCCTTCGGGGTAGCAAATGGACTGATCTGTAAGCTGCAAACGCATGGTTGTGTACAACAAAGGATCTCCTAGAATCTTTTCATAAATTACCTTGGGCATAATGTTGACACTTACGCCGAAATCATAGATAGCCTCTGGAAAGTTGTGACATCCTATTGAGATAGGAATGACAGGCCTTCCAGGGTCTCCTTTCTTCTCAGGGAGTGAGTGGTCAACCCACTGCACATCCGCTGGTTGAGTGTAGTAATGACCTGCATTGTGAATATCGATAAGATTTGCAGTTTTTAAATCTTCTAATTGGCCCGGAGCCTTACCTTTTTCCATTGGAGGAACAGCAGCTGCTAACTGAGCTAATTGTGATTCTAACATTTTATTGAAGCTGTGTTGATTCTTAATAGCAGAAGTAAAGGTATCCAGTCTAGTGTTTATATTTTCTAAAGCTTTATCACTCAAGGTTACCTTTTTAAACATTTGGTCTAGCAGTTTAGATTGACCAGCAACTAGATCTCGTAAGGGTGGCAAATTATAATTGCTGTAATTATTGTTACCTGAGAAATTACCTTGTCCTGTTTGCTGATTCCATCCTTGATTTGATTGATTCCATCCTTGGCCTTGTTGGTTCCATCCTTGGCCTTGTTGAGGACGATAGTTATTGTTGATTTAGTTCACACGATCTCTTGGATTTCGTGATAGTTGATCACCGAGTGTCCTGTGTTTCCACATTCTTCACAGTTTATGTGGAAGCCATTGATGTGCATGAATTCTCTCTTTTCAATGTCTCTATCTTTGAGCTTCTTCATGATGAGGTCTAGCTTTTCAGTGAATGTATCGACTTCCTTGAGATGATGAGTGCCTCCTCCTCTCTTACGAGGTTGAGTGTGTTCTTCATTCCAGCTTTGATTTGAGGCCATCTTCTCAACGAGTGCTGTTGCATCGGTGAGCTTAAGTGACAGGAAAGCTCCTCCAGCTGCAGCATCCATAGACTCACGAGTGCTAGAGACTAGCCCATGATAGAAAGTCTGCATAAGTAACCAATCCTCCATTCCATGATGAGGGCATTCTGCGATGTAATCTTGAAAGCGTTCCCATGCTTCAGCGAACGATTCATCATGTTGCTGTTAAAAGCTTGAGATCTTCCCACGCAAAGGCGCTGGTCTTGCCTGTTGGAAAGAATCGCCGTAAAAGCAAGAGAGCATTTGTCCTATATAGTGTTGGTTGCCTTGTTGTTATAAAACCACTGTTTTGCTTTTCCTAGCAGCGAAAATGGGAATAGGCGAAGTAAGATAGCATCTTTTGGTACTTCTTTGATCTTGAAGGTGCTGCATATCTCCAGAAAGTGTTGTAAGTGTGCACTTGCATCTTCATGTGCCTTTCCACAAAACTGATTAGCTTGCACCATAGTGATAAGCGCAGGCTTGAGCTCAAATCCATTGTTTCCGATATCGACATTAGGTCCAGTACGGATGTTGGCGGTTGTTGGAGCGGAGAATTCACGTAGTGTCTTCTCAGCCATGGCTACAAAAACTGGTGTCAAATTAACTTCTAATTCTTCTCCTTTGGATGATGGAGCTTGCTCTTGTGAAGAACAAGTTTTAGTAGAGGGTGTCCTTGATGGTGATTCAAAAATGTTCCTCGTTCTTGCAAACTTACTTCTTCTTAAGAGTTTCTCTGGATTTTTGATGTAATTGTCTGGGAGATAAAAAACTATTCATTCATTCATTACCCTGCATAAGATACACAAGTAGACGAACCAAGGGTAAGCCTATTTAAGTTAGAGGTCCATTGGGTGATCGATCTTATTGTGGTGCATATGGTTATCAATACTTTTCCTAAGTTTATTAGCCTTCCCCGGCAATGGCGTCAAAAATGCTTGTTGGCATTTCTAACGTCACTGCAATAAAAACCAAATCTTTATCCCTCACAATGACACTAGAAATGTTGGTATTAATTAACTTGCCTTTAGCAACTAGCCACTAACCTCTTTACCCTTACTCCTAACTATAAAACTAGGTTGTCATCCCTAATTGTAAAGCTAGGAATAAACTCTGGTACTAAATCTTATCATTTTATGTGACTAGGCAGAAATAAATAAAGATAAATATAAACTAAGAATGATTCTGCAAGCGGACAGATAACTATACCATTGTAGCATTTTACCTAGAGTATTACCAGGTTATCATTTATATTCTACCACTGGAAAGGCATTGCTAAGAAGCTACTCTATAGTATTGATAACACTTATATATGCAGTGAATAAGAGATGTAACCAATGTCAACTCTCTCCTTAATAACAGGAAGGTGTCACAAGATAAATAACAGATAAATGATAAATATGATCAATATGATTAATCATCTCCTAATAATACTAGTCCCATCATAGCATTCTAATCATGTTAGCGTTTGTCTAATTAGGTAATAGAGAAATAACTCCTAAGTATTCAAGCTACAGTCAAAGCTACTCCATTTAGTGCAAGTATGTCTAACAATCATGGCTAAGTTATACTACTATAGTTCCCTAACACATCGGAGCAATGTACAGGAGAAGATGAGTACAGGAACCTCCTCTTAACCTGACAATCCCACTCTACCAATCCACCGTACGGGGGAAGGCCTACAAAGGACTCAATGGGTCTGTCACACCCACGATCTACCTCACTACCCAGCACGACTGGGGATATTCGTAGATAAGCAAAGCATCTAGACACCACGTCTACATATTACCTACCACTCACCATGCAATTGAATAGATGAGCGCTATATGAACCAGTGCATGAATATAATAGCAAACTAACTATACTAGACATATTAAAGTAGACAATGAACAATGCAATCAAGAACATAATAATAAAGAATAATGTTTCTAGTAATGATCATACAAACATAGATATTACAATAAGAAAGAAAAGTTTAAGAACTATACCAGACTCTTCTCTTCTTGACAACGTCGGGAATCCAAGATCGATGAAGAACTTGACTTCCTCTACTCTAGATCTAACTAGGCTAAACCATGAACTAGGAGGCTATGAGGAACTAGAACTTGAAGCTCTAGATGACTTGATCACTAAATATCTCGAGATTCTCTAGGGTTTCCAGGGGGAGATCTAGCTCCGCTGATATAGCCCGGTGGGATGCACGACAGCCGTTTGATCAAACCGACTTCACGTAGGGCTAAGATTGATCCTTGAAGGCGGTGGAGGAACATTCCAGAAGGGGGGAGAGAGTTCCCCTCGTAGGGGGCCGGCCGGCCTGGCAGGTGGGGCCGGCCGGCCCCACCTGGAGGTGGCTTCGCCTCTCCTTTGCTCTGGTGTCTTCTGGATCCTTCTAGAGTAGTTTGGCGTATTCTTGAGTTGCGGATAATTCTGTGGTGTATATTTATAGTTATGTCCCTTTTTCGATGTTTTCTGGTTCAGTCCCTGAAAAGTGGTAAATCACCAAAACTCATGGAAATTGTTAGATAAACCCCTAGCCTTCTAGATATTGATGTATGTTTCATGCCTTTTGATATATAAAATGTTGACGCTATCCACCGTCAACATAGCACCTTCACCATCAGAGGAGTACAAAGAGATGCTATTCTACTTCACCTTTTCCCATTTTCACTTCTAGGAAAAGCAAAACAGTGGCTCTATGCAAACAAAGAGACCAACACTACATGGGACAAATGCTCTACTGTTTTCCTAGCCAAGTTCTTTCCTACAGGCAAGACTAATGCTCTACGTAGAAAAATTTTAAGCTTTCATCAACAACATGATGAATCGTTCATCGAGGCATAGAAATGTTTTCAAGATTATATTGCAGAATGTCCTCATCATGGGATGGAGGATTGGTTACTTATGCAGACCTTCTATCATGGGCTAGTCTCTAGTATCCGTGAATCTATGGATGCTGCAGCTGTAGGAGCTTTCTTGTCACTTAAGCTCACCGATGCAACAGCACTTGTGGAGAAGATGGCCTCAAACCAGAGATGGAATGAAGAACGTGTGCAACCTCGCAAGAGAGGAGGAGGCATGCATCATATTAAGGAGATTGACATGGTCATTGCAAAGCTAGACCTTATAATGAAGAGGCTTGACAGCAAGAATATCGAGAATAGAGAAGTCATGCATATCAGCGACTCCTGCATGACTTGTAAAGAATATAGAGACATAGGACACTCAAAAAGCAACTGTCCTACACTCCAAGAGGATGTAAACTTCATCAATAACAACACTAACTGTGAACTTCATCAACAACAACACTAACTATCGTCCTCAGCAAAGTCAAATATGAAATCAGTCAAATCAACGGTGGAATCAACCTAATCAAGGATGGAACCAGCAAAGGCCCAACTACCATGGCAACTACCAAGGTAACAACCAAGGTAACAATAATTTCAATAATAATTTTCAATCACCTTTAAGGAAAGTAATTTCCAATCAGAATAAAGCTGTAGAAAATTTATCTAAGAGGGTAGCATCCAATGATAAAGTGCTAGAGAATATAAATACTAAAATAGATAGCCTTACCTCTGCTATTAAGAACCAGCTTAGCTTTAATAAAATATTAGAATCACAATTAGCTCAGCTGGCAGTCGCTGTTCCACCAATCCATGAAGGTAAGATTTCTGGGCAACCTCTAGAGCCAGAAACCACAAATCTTGTTGATGTACGTGCAGGTTACTACATAAAAGGATGTCAGAAGGATGGAAGGATGAATCCATGCCACTTAAGAGAGGAGATCCAGGAAGACCTGTGATTCCCATCTCTATTAGACAACACGATTTCTCTGAAGTCGTCTATGACCTTGGTGCTAGTGTCAACATCATGCCAAAGGTAATCTTTGACTAAATTTTTCTATGGACAACTTTGTTGTACGTGAATATATGCTTGCAGATTGTAGATCAAACAGTTAAATACCCTGAAGGAATCCTAGATGATGTATACAGATGAGTGGAATAATCATATGTTCCAGTTGACTTTATGCTCCTAGATACCGGCAGAGATCCATAGAGTCCTATCATCCTAGGCCGACCATTCTTGAGCACTACAAAAGCAGCCATTTATGTAGACAGTGCAAAGATATGTTCCACCATCAAGGGCAATAAAGAGAAATTTAGTTTTAAAGATAAGATCCTTGAAGATTCCGCAAACACTTACTATCTAGAGAAGCCTATACATAAAGAAGAAGAGGTACGAAAGACCTGTCCAAAAGGAAAGAAGAAGAACAAGAAGTAAGAAGGAAAAAAGACTCAGATAGTTAAAGCAATAGAATACAGACAAGGTCGCTGCTTAGTCTCACCAGTCTTAGTTTGAGATCCTGGTCTACCATCAATAGAGTGCACCATTGGACAGAGCACTTTCTACTCAGCCGTTTACGACACTGGATCAGCTGTCAACATAATGTTAAAATAGGTATATCATATAATATTCAATGCACCCCTAGATCCCACATTTATTTTGCAGCTAGCGGACAACACAACATGAATCCCGAAGGGGCTAGCAAGAAACATCATGGTTAAGATCCATACTCACTATGTCCCTACCGACTTTATGGTCTTGAATATGGGAAAGGAAGATGAAACACCTAACATTCTCGGAAGGTTGTTCCTCAGCATCACTAAAGCTATCATCTATAATGGAACAGGCCAAGTCCAATTTCATTTCCCAGGAGAAAAGGTACGCTGTTATTTTAGAAATTATAACTCTCCTAGATTACTAGCTTTCACCGCATCCAAGAAAAGATGTCAGTACCAAGGCTTCAAAAAGAAAAGTTGAGGAGGAGAAAATAAAAGAAATATCAATTACACCTGAAGAACATCCACAACCAACAAAAGTATGGAAGGAGAAGGTAGTCCCATCAACTGAGTCGTCAACACAAGAAGATTCAACATCAGGGTCCCCATCCGGATCCACCGAAGAACCCTCTATATGATGACCACAAGAAGTCTTGTTCGGAGGACTTTAATCTCCGTACCCTTGCCATAAGGTAACAATAGTAGTTATCCAATTACTTTAGCACATTTACTCTTTTGCATATCTAAAAAGAATAAAAATTCCTTATTGCTTTATTTACTATAAAACTTTAAAAAGCTCTAAAAGAGTAGACTTATGGTGTACCCCGTAAGAACACTTACTATGGCAGCACAAAAATAAATTTTCATTTCTTTGCATTATAAATAGAAAAGCACAAAAAGATAAGAATCCTGCTCTGCATTTATATCTGTTTAAAAAGATAATTAATTACTCATTTGGCTGACCGCTAACCTCTTATCACATTTGAGCCTCGAGTTTTGGTTTTCTTGTTGGAATACAATTTTATAGGATTACACTATAACTAAAGAGTAAGACTAATCAGTGGGTCACCACTGGTAAGTTCACTCTAAAAGATTATTCAAGTGAAATATGCAAACATCTAGCTTGGGGGAGGAGCATCCCCTAGTTATCAGGTAACTATACCTATACGATTTATCGAGTCTGACTTATAGTTATAAAATACCAAAAATATGTAGGCACATGAAGGTTCACATCTGTTGAGTCTTTTATGAGTCTTTAGTTAAATAAAATCTAAAAATCAATAAAAAGAAGTCTTAGTCAATATTAGTTATTTGAAGTGTGTCTAGAGTCAACTATGAACTAGAAATTTTTGTCTTGGAAATGATGAATAGTTGCTCTGCTAGAAGTCTTTCAAGTATCTAGTTTTCAACCTTAGTTCTCCTAAGTTTTAGATATGATTGCTTTAACATAATAATTTACTTTGAACCTAAAGCTTGTGGTCTTATGCTTGAGCTAAGTCTAGGTGATTGATGGATATGATATAAAAGAGTCCGAGTTGTTCTTTATCTTATTCCGAACGATGCTAAGTTCTAAAGATTTATCTTTTAAAAACTCAAAACCTTACATGATGAGCTCTTGTATGACAAAGTTGAATTCCTACTAAATCCATATATGATACATATTTAGAATAAGAGACCTTTGCTCATTTATGCTGCTTGCTTTGCATTGAGTTCATTCAACCTTTGTTGCATACTTATAAGAGTCTTGTCATGCTTTTAAAATCAAGATCACACACACACATACTCCATCTACATATGCATTACTCTTACCCTGAGAATAAGTGCAACCACTTTCCACTTTTATCCATATCCACCTCAAAATGTTTTTCTCCTACACTGGGAGTAAACACCCAAAAACGTATATAAACCCATAGGACAGCCCTTGCTCAATTGCTCTAAGTATTTATTGCTATCTCTTCAATTATTATTATATCCAAAGTATGCATGTGGCTCTGCAAAAATATTAAAAAGAAAAGAGAGTAAAAGATGGACAAGTGTCCCAGCAATCAAAACAATGGGTACTCAGATGTCCGCCTCCCGATGAAAAAAGAGAGAAGAAAAGAAGAAGAGAATAAAGATAGCCCATGTTTTCCTAAGAAAACTTCAAGATCTAAGAAAGAAGAGAGATCCATTTTTAAAGAGCAAAAGTAGAATTAGAATTAGCCACCACATATACACCTATCCACCATATTTCATACACTTGCACATCTTGATTTGATTGTATGACTTGATTCTCTATAGATCCATTGTTTGACTTTATAATATATGAATTGCGAGTATGCTTATCCTTGTTTAATGCTACTCCTATAAACTCCACTATAATCTCTAGAATTAGGAAGGTATGACATCATTGATGCCTCAGTGAGATCCATAAATACCACATACTTTAAGAGACTTGAGGGTATCATACAATTAAGCTCTGAGTTTTATTGCGAAAACTTGCAAAAACTCTAGAATATTAGTTGAGTGAAGAGTTTGAGACATAGTGCTTGACTTGATTGTTCTGTCTTTCAATTACTCAATACCCACATAAAGGCTAAAAGCTCCATAGTTAAAGATAATATGGATGAGTTTGAAAGTTAGAGCAGTTTTTTCTAATTCAGAGAAAAAGTTTTGTTTGAGAGCATGTGTACTTGTTAGAATGAAAGTATTGTAGTAACTCCTAATCCAACTCTAGTTTTTGCTAAGGGACTAGCAAAAGGTAAGCTTGGGAAAGTTGTTGACAGTGGATAGCATCAACTTTTTATATATCAAAAGGCACGAGAAACACATCAATATCTAGAAGGCTAGGGTTTTATCTAACAATTTCCATGAGTTTTGGTGATTTACCAATTTTTAGGGACTAATCCAGAAAACACCGAAAAAGGGACATAACTACAAAACTACGTCACGGAATTATCTATATCTCAGGGATACGCCAAACTACTCTAGAAGGATCCAAAGACACCGGAGCAAAGGGGAGGGGGTCGCCGGCCCCACCAACCAGGCCGGTCGGCGCCCCCTAGTGCGCCCCACCTGTCATCCTCCACGAGCGTCTTCCACCACCTCTGAGGATCAATCTCAGCCCTACATGAAGTCGGTTTGATCAAAAGGCCATTGTGCATCCCACCGGGCTATATAAGCAGGGCCAGACCCCCTCAGGAAACCCTAATTCATTCAATACCTCATTCAAGTCATTCAAAGTCGAGCCAGTTGAAGATCAAGTCATCTAGAGCTTCAAGTTCTAGTTCCTCATAGACTTCTAGTTCATAGTTTACCCTAGTTAGATCTAGATTAGAGAGAGTCAAGGCACGTTAATCGGTCTTGGATTTCGGAAGTTGTCAAGAAGAGAAGAGTTCGGTATACTTCTTTCGCTCTCTTCTTTCTTATTGTATTATCTGCATTTGTATGATATTTACTAGCAACATTGTTCTTTATCTTAGTTTAATTATTATGTTCATTGTCTACTTTAATATATATAGTTTAGTTGGTTTGCTATTATATTCGTGCACTAGTTCGTATAGCGCTCATCTAGTTGATCATATGGTGAGTGGTAGGCAATATATAGACATGGTGTCTAGATGCTTTGCTTATCTGCGGATATCCCCAGTTGTGCTGGATAGTGAGGTAGATCGTGAATGTGACAGATCCATTGAGTCCTTTGTAGGCCTCCCCCCGTACGTTGGATTGGTAGAGTGGGACTATCAGGTTAAGAGTGTATTTATACATATGAGGTTTCTATACTCATCTTTTTCTATACATTGCTTTGATGTGTTTAAAAATTATGGTAGTACTTAACAATGATTACTAGATGTACTTGCACTAGTTGACGTAGCTTTGACATGTAGTTAAATACTTAGGAATTATTTCTCTATTAATTGATTAGACAAACGTTGATACGATTAGATTGTTATTGTAACAACCAGTTTTAAAGACAAAACCAGGTATGCTATATGTGCGTCCAGGAAGTCCACACATACAACCATAGACTAAATAGTATCAGTAAACAATGTTATATATGCGTAATCATAAGTATATTAACACTTACATCAGAGTAACGCGGAATGGGAGCTAATCTTTTCTTCAGACTCCTTCACTGGGACGGTTGACTGGGGGTAACACATGCCTAGCACTCTAATTACTTCTCATAAAACTCACTACATCCTCCATCTGGTACCCATCTGGGATTTTGCCAATGTATTAAAAAGTAAAGACAAGCGTAAGTACATGTCGTACTCAACAAGAATAACATGGGGTTAATGAGGCTAAAAAGGTGACACGGTTTACAAATGTTAGCAACTTTTATCATATCTCAATTTTAGCATAAGTGAGTAGCAACAAGTAGCATAACTCCCAAATAACCGTATGATCATGTAAACAATGATTAAAGTATAGCAAAAACAGTAATCAAGAATTTTCCATCGCATAAACCATTATTCTATAAGAAGTCCAGGCCGCTCATGGACCGTGAGCACGGCTGATATATCGGTTTTAACACTCTGCGCAGAGTTGTACACTTTCACCGTGAGTTAAGATTCCCATGTGCCAGGGTCATGACTCCCATATCGCCTTTTACCTAGAAAGCGCGGGGGGTACACTATGAAGTCTTTCAAAGGTTCGTCTAACAAGTTAGGGCCGCTAGGTTTCCTCGACAAGCGCACATAGAATCCCCCTTCCAAATGGTTCACACCGCAGGCAAAAGACACATGAGGACGAAGCCACGCTATGCCCATCGTGTAAAAGCCCCTCTTGCGCCTTTCGGTAACCTCTAACAAGCTAGAAGAGGGTCCTCATACTTGACTAAAGCCGAGCCATATAGCCCTCACGGTTGTACTGTAAGTCCCGGTGTTCCCTTACGTATAAGTCCTTAGGGAGGACAAGAGCAAATAGGTACTCTTACCCTTTAATTTTCCGTTGCTAAAAACGAGTTTTAACCTTTTATTGCATATACCATTAATCAAGTTACAGATCATAGTGGTTATTTCTTGAGCACTAGCATAAGCTACCCAATGCATAATCCCATGGTAGTCAAGGTACAAGATACAATTGCTAGGAAATCCTTAGTGTTAATCAAGGAAGACACATGCAATATGAATTAAGTGATTAAAGGTGAGTAGGTAACAAGGATGATCCCATGCTATACTTGCCTTTACACTTGCTCAAACTCTCATACTTCACTTCGGATCAACACGTTTTTGAATTCTAGCTCTCACAAGCGGTTCTTAGTCTACTTATAGCAAGCACCACGCATAGGCAAACATACAAGCAAACAAATAAAAGCAACTAAGAACAATACATCACATAAGAGAAAACATCATCTTAAAAGATGCTAGTTCTATGGTGACGGAAACATAAAAGACATCGATAATAAAACTATCGTTCGAACGAAATGATTATCAAAGGGTTTATATTATAAAAGAGACAACTACGAGTTTGGTTTATTTTAGTTAACAAAATCATGAGAAATTTAGATTAAGATTAAATAGGATATACTTTCATTTTGTAAATATTCTCACATAATTTATTAAAGAAGCTAAGCTTTATCTTTGTGTAAACATGAGTAGCATCTACGTGTTTAACCTATACAAATTATTATTGATGAAAACATATTGGAGTTAGCTTTAATCAGATTCAATAAGTGTTTATAAAAATCGACGTGAAAACCTTAAGTTGATTTTAATTATAAAGTTGCATATAGATTAATCAAATTAATGCTTGATAATATTTAAAGACGTGGCATCATGTATACCAATACTATAAGGAAGAATTAAGGTACAAGGGCTTACAGGAAAGCATCGGCCAGCTAGTTTGGATGCAGTGTATGGAGGAAATTGCTTGCTCATGTGTATATGTACGTATACATATATGCATCCATGGAGCTTGAGTTGGAAGTAGCTGGTTGCAAGGCAATGTGATGAGCAGCAGGGTATAGATCGATGAATAGCTTGTTGTTTGTGGATAACACTACCACATAATGATGTTATGAGCTGAACTATATAGCTGGACATGGCTCACATTTAGATAGAGAGGATCACAGCAGCTGCAAGATGAACACAATTGGAATTTGTGTGGAGCAGCATCGACATAGCATAGAACGTACGGGAGGATAAAGAGCAGTATGGAGTTCTCACCTGGACACAAACTCATTTGCTGTGTAGATGCTGCTGGAGAAGCATCGCCAACTTGCAGGAAGATTGGTGGTATGATTGAAGGCAAGCTGGCTGTGCGCGACCAGCTGTGGCATGGCATGAGGCATCGTACCGGTGGCTCAGCCATGAGGTAGGAGGCAGACAAAGCAACGATGACGCTTCTCCGAGAGTTGGAAACGGTTGGTGAGGAACCTCCGGTGATAGGATTCTTATATCAATTGTTGACTGCAGGGAGATCACTGGCAAAGTTGGAAAAGAATGAAAATAGTCGAATGGTGATAGAACGATACAAACAAGGATACTGTTATAGGGAAGGACGAGACAAACCTTAAGATGATGTGGCACAGGGGAAAGACGTTGCATAGGAAAAACAAGCAAAGAAAAAAAAATTTACTACCGGGATTCCCAAACCAGGGGCCTCCCATACGGTAGCTTTGATGTGCTTTGCCCAAAGGGTTGGCACATATTTATAGGAAAGAGAACACCCCATATCAACATCAATTACCAATGTGGTACTAATTGATGTTGCACCCTCCAACATTACTAATGGGCCTAAATAACAATTAAACCCATTAGCAAATAAATGTATGGGCTTTTAGGATTTATTAGGATTATTGCTCATGGGCTTTGAGGGCTGGTAGAAATATTTAATTATTTTCAGAATTTAATATTTTTTTTTAGAATTAAAATAATTTTAGAAAAGTCCAGAATTACTATTTGAGCCCCGAAAATACTCCGAAAGCTTTAAAAAAATTCAGGAAAAATTCTCGGAGACATTTTGGAACATGATGAACCAAAATAAAATATTTGGAGCTCATGAAAAGTATGTTAGAGCATTCAAAAATTAGATTATGCTAAAAAACGAGTTCAAGAAAAAGCCCGAATCAGTTCCTGAAAAGTTTGTACGTATATGTTGATAGAGAAGCGGCTCGTCGATGAACTGTACTCGATGAGATTGGATTAGAGTTTGGTGCCGGCTGTGAGCTTGATTGTAGATGCGGCTTGCTCTAGGACTAGGATAGGTAAGCGGCACGCTTGATTAGGGTTCAAAGAAAGGTGGGGTGAAATGCGGCTCGGGAAGGAGTGAGCTAGGTCATGCAGGGCCGAAAAAGAGAGGCCGAAAGAGTTTCTTTTTTTTCTTAAAGCCTCAATCTAATTTTCAAACTTTATATTGAATTCTTTTAAATTTTGGTCAAAACCACTCATCACAAAAAAGAAATCATATGCTTCAAAGATGAATGCACAAACATGTCGCTATACCCATGTCAAGTTTTAATTTAATGAAAAATATCATGTTGCTATATATTGTCATGAGCACAAAAATACAAAATCATATCATTTTCTCCCTATTTCAAAGAGGCAAATTTTAGGGTGTTACAATTCTACCCCCCTTAAAATGAATCTCGTCCCGAGATTCGGAAGATGGTGATCAAGAGATAGGAATGCTTCGTCTTTGAATCCAGTTCACTTTCTTGGGTAGTTCCATCTTCTTATCCGTGATTCCATTGTGCTTTATATATGGTACAACCTTGCTCCAAATAACTTCCCTAACTATTTGAAGATTGTTGTTGAGGCACAAGATACAAATACGATCCTTTTCAATTTTTAACTTCTCCCAGGGTATTTGTCCCTAAAGCACACAACAACATTCCGTGGTGTTGATCAAATCTTCACATCAAACCAGTGTTCCTTCAACAAGAATCCATCCTGAGAAACATAACTTCCAAATGTCAGACCACCAACTACTGTGTATAGATCTTACTATCAAAACTTTTTATACTCCTCGTAAAGGCCGCACCGAGAGATAGAAACTCGAACTGATTCCCAAGTGCAATGCAACAACTCTCAGCATGTCCTACTATGTACCATGTTTAGGCCATATCTACAACCCTGTTATAAACATCTATCTCATTTATTCTCATTTTTCAAAAAGTCCTTTGCAAACCTTTATTCCAATGTAGGCTCTATTTGTCGACTCCAAAACATTGGTGACTGTTCTCAAGTTAAGTTACTCAACTTCAAACATAATCCATTAGTCCTTGGTGTCATTCAAATCTTCATTAGCAAATAACTCCCTTGCTAATGGCCTTGGCTATGACTTTTACTTTTCCAGACGATCACACTTTTCTAAGTCATAAATCACGATCAACTTTAATCCAACAAT
Organism: Chrysopogon serrulatus; assembly: GCA_015844335.1. Taxonomy (NCBI): domain Eukaryota; kingdom Viridiplantae; phylum Streptophyta; class Magnoliopsida; order Poales; family Poaceae; genus Chrysopogon; species Chrysopogon serrulatus. Next base: position 26,587 of record JADLZL010000530.1, on the reverse strand, counting down.
TAATGTCACTAGCTCAAACTAACTTAGTAAAAATGTCCCTTAGATTCTTAGGATCAGCCTAGATGCATGCCACACTTGACCTAATAGGATAATGACTCCAATTTTCACAACAGAAACTGGTATCTCAAAATCCTAGTGTCAGGTAATTCAATTCATGCTTCACTATAGCACATCCCAAACTTTGACGAGGTGGATCATATTAGATAGTGGAACTCTTATCCAAATTAGGCAAAACCCCGACATATAGGTTTTACTCCTATTCTTTCACTCCTTCACAAGTACCTCGGGTTTCTTGGTCTAAACACCGTAACGCCTTCTCCATTAACACTATCACTATTTTGATAGTCCCACGTATTCCTTCTTTGAACCTCTAATTGAATCTCATTATTCAAAGCGAGAACTTTAGTCACTCGCTTGCATCCTTGTGTGGGTCCAAGTTTTCTTTAGTCTTTTCCCATAATTCCACCATTAGCGATAACTTAACCAAGAAAAGAATTTCCTTCAACCAATCTCATTTGCTACCTTGGTGAAACATTGAGGTTACCCGAGTCGTCGTAGAACCAACTGTAGATGTCCAATTTCTCCTTCCTATGTACAACAATGCCATTACAATGAAGGCTAAACCTTCGACTAATGATAGCTTGAATCGATGATTCTTTCTTGACAAGTATAGGAGCTCCTAGTAGATGATCCAACAAGTCACCACTCTTGAGTAGAGGTATCTGCACTTGATAGTAACTCCTCAACCATAGGGGTAACCAGTGCTTCTAATTGGCAAACTTGAATGCAAAAGGCCTTCATCTTGCAACATCTTTATATTGGCTAACCCCCTTAAGAAAAGTCAAGTAAGTACAACCAAAGGGTAGCTTTGCTTCTTATTCTAAATCAGCTAAGTATCAGAATGACCTTCTGATATCCTAAAGAAACTCATGCACAAGAGTAAGAACAACATCCTGCAGTTTCTCGCGAGCAGAAAAACAACAGCGTAGTAAAACAGCCGTAACTCGAGTTATGCTAATCCAATAGAGTTGTAACTTATTCCGTTGGAAAGGCTATGAAATCCTCTACAATTTTCATATAGAATACTTTTCCAGATTCTGCTGTTAACTTGGTCGAAAACAGCGCACTAATAGAAACTGTTCCTAGTTGATGACCGCACAGTTACCTCATCTTGTGATTTTGTATCTCCCAAACCAAAACTGCTCTGAAGGTGGTTCTTGTGCTCAGAGAAAGATGTGGAAGTCTTCTGTCCTCCAGAATTTTCTCATGATTTTTGTTTGCACGAAAACGAAGTTACAAGCTGAAGAAGATAGGTTGCTTCGGAAGGACAAGATAGAGGAGTCAGAAGAGAAAGATAACCCAACTATTTATTCATTTATCCTTAAACCTTAAACCCATAAACTAAATGAAATTATGGACAAGCCACAAGATCATTGCACTCATTACAAAGATCCAAAACAATCATAAGCATAAGCACAACCAAATAATCATTAAAAGTACACAAGGCACACAAACTCGACTTGACTCAACTATCGCTAATCGCGGTTTTATTACATAGGGGATATAATAAACACCTAATTCTTAAACATGGTGCGACTGCAGTGGCACCCGTGGTAACATCTCTTGTGTGAAGATGAGCGTGGCACATCCTCCACTTCATTAAGCTTAAATAGTCCAACACGACTCCTCCATTCATCAATCTCATCAAGGGCTTCTTTATAGTGCTGCCTTACTTTTGCCAACTCTAGTTGACTATCTTCTAACTTCTGATGGAGAGCTTGGATGGTATAGGCCATCTCTCGTAGTTGTTCATTCTGCTCTAAACGGGGATCGTCCATCACATATTGCAAAATTTCTGGCAGACGTCGAGGAAGATACTTGTGCTTGTTTCCTTGCATCTCTTTGTAGTATTTTCCATGATATTCTAGCAACGCCTGGTGAGCAGCATCAGATATGCTAGCATGCATGTCATAGCGATCAGCAGGAGATGAGTGAATGGATTCCACCACATGTGAACTAGTAAACTCATTCCATCTTGTGACATGTGCTTCTGTGCTCTAGTGGTTCTCATACCTAGGATGAGTCCACCTAGTGCATTTATATTCCACTTTGGCTTCTTGATCAGGGTAGCGAGCATGCAATATCTGCATAAGTCGAGGGTGAAAGAAAGCTTCACCACTAAAGGTCATAGTAATGTACTCCTTGCGCCAACCAGTGTGTCGAGTTGCGATAGGAAGAGCTTGTCCATGGAATCCTCTAGTCAAGCATGGTTTTCCAGAGTTGATGCGGACAATCTTCTCGTTATGATCCATCTATTTATATAGAGGGGAGAGAAGCAAAATAGAGTCAACCCTTTGTAATAGAATAGAGACCAGAACAAGCATATCTTTTAGAAAATAACAAGGTGAGAGCGAGAAAGAAGTAAGCAAGGATAAAAGCAGGCTAAAACGGCCAGTTCTAACTAGGTTTGTGTCCTACGGTCAACATTGTTCTGATACCAATCTGTAACACCCAGTTTTAAAGATAAAACCAGGTATGCTATATGTGTGTCCAGGAAGTCCACACATACAACCACAGAGTAAATAGTATCAGTAAACAATGTAATATATGGCGTAATCATAAGTATATTAACACTTACATCGAGTAACGCGGAATGGGAGCTAATCTTTTCTTCGCACTCCTTCTTCACAGGACGGTTGACTGGGGTAACACATGCCTAGCACTCTAATTACTTCTCATAAAACTCACTACATCCTCCATCCGGTACCCATCCGGGATTTTGCCAATGTATTAAAAAAGTAAAGACAAGCGTAAGTACATGTCGTACTCAACAAGAATAACATGGGGTTAATGAGGCTAAAAGGTCGACACGGTTTACAACGGTTAGCAACTTTTATCATATCTCAATTTTAGCATAAGTGAGTAGCAACAAGTAGCATAAATCCCAAATAACCGTATGATCATGTAAACAATGATTAAAGTATAGCAAAAACAGTAATCAAGAATTTTCCATCGCATAAACCATTATTCTATAAGAAGTCCAGGCCGCTCGTGACCGTGAGCACGGCTGATATATCAGTTTTTAACACTCTCTGCAGAGGTTGTACACTTTCACCGTGAGTCAAGATTCCCATGTGCCAGGGTCATGACTCCCATATCGCCTTTACCTAGAAAGCGCGGCAGGGTACACTATGAAGTCTTTCAAAGGTTCATCTAACAAGTTAGGGCCGCTAGGTTTCCTCGACAAGCAGACATAGAATCCCCCTTCCAAATGGTTCACACCGCAGCGGCACACATGAGGACAGAAGCCACGCTATGCCCATCGTGTAAAGCCCCTCTTGCGCCTTTCGGTAACCTCTAACAAGCTAGAAGAGGGTCCACATACTTGACTAAAGCCAGAGCCATATAGCCCTCACGGTTGTACTGTAAGTCCCGGGTGCTCTCTTACAGATAAGTCCTTAGGGAGGACAAGAGCAAATAGGTACTCTTACCCTTTAATTTTCCGTTGCTAGAAAACGAGTTTTAACCTTTTATTGCATATACCATTAATCAAGTTACAGATCATAGTGGTTATTTCTTGAGCACTAGCATAAGCTACCCAATGCATAATCCCATGGTAGTCAAGGTACAAGATACAATTGCTAGGAAATCCTTAGTGATAATCAAGGAAGACACATGCAATATGAATTAAGTAATTAAAGGTGAGTAGGTAACAAGGATGATCCCATGCTATACTTGCCTTTACACTTGCTCAAACTCTCATACTTCACTTCGGATCAACACCTTCTGAATTCCAGCTCTCACAAGCAGTTCTTAGTCTACTTATAGCAAGCACCACGCATAGGCAAACATACAAGCAAACAAATAAAAGCAACTAAGAACAATACATCACATAAGAGAAAACATCATCTTAAAAGATGCTAGTTCTATGGTGACGGAAACACAAAAGACATCGATAATAAAACTATCGTTCGAACGAAATGATTATCAAAGGGTTTATATTATAAAAGAGACAACTACGAGCTTGGTTTATTTTAGTTAACAAAATCATGAGAAATTTAGATTAAGATTAAATAGGATATACTTTCATTTTGTAAATATTCTCACATAATTTATTGAAGAAGCTAAGCTTTATCTTTGTGTAAACATGAGTAGCATCTACGTGTTTAACCTATACAAATTATTATTGATGAAAACATATTGGAGTTAGCTTTAATCAGATTCAATAAGTGTTTATAAAAATCGACGTGAAAACCTTAAGTTGATTTTAATTATAAAGTTGCATATAGATTAATCAACTTAATGCTTGATAATATTTAAAGACGTGGAATCATTTATACCAGTACTATAAGGAAGAATTAAGGTACAAGGGCTTACAGGAAAGCATCGGCCAGCTAGTTTGGATGCAGTGTATGGAGGAAATTGCTTGCTCATGTGTATATGTACGTATACATATATGCATCCATGGAGCTTGAGTTGGAAGCAGCTGGTTGCAAGGCAATGTGATGAGCAGCAGGGTATAGATCGATGAATAGCTTGTTGTTTGTGGATAGCACTACCACATAATAATGTTACGAGCTGAACTGTATAGCTGGACATGGCTCACATTTAGATAGAGAGGATCACAGCAGCTGCAAGATGAACACAATTGAATTTGTGTGGAGCAGCATCGACGCAAAGATAGAACGTCTGGGGAGGATAAAGAGCAGTATGGAGTTCTCACCTGGACACAAACTCATTTGCTGTGTAGATGCGGCCGGAGAAGCATCGCCAACTTGCGTGAAGATTGGTGGTATGATTGAAGGCAAGCTGGCTGTGGCGCGCCCAGCCTGTGGGCATGGCATGAGGCATCGTACCGGTGGCTCAGCCATGAGGTAGGAGGCAGACAAAGCGACGATGATGCTTCTCCGAGAGTTGGAAACGGTTGGTGAGGAACCTCCGGTGATAGGATTCTTATATCAATTGTTGACCGCAGAGAGAGAGATCACCGGCAAAGTTGGAAAAGAATGAAAATAGTCGAATGGTGATAAAACGATACAAACAAGGATACTGTTATAGGGAAGGACGAGACAAACCTTAAGATGATGTGGCACAGGGAAAGACGTTGCATAGGAAAAACAAGCGTAGAAAAATAATTTACTACCGGGATTCCCAAACCGGGGGGCCTCCCATACGGTAGCTTTGATGTGCTTTGCCCAAAGGGTTGGCACATATTTATAGGAAAGAGAACACCCTATATCAACATCAACTACCAATGTGGTACTAATTGATGTTACACCCTCCAACATTACTAATGGGCCTAAATAACAATTAAACCCATTAGCAAATAAATGTATGGGCTTTTAGGATTTATTAGGATTATTGCTCATGGGCTTTGAGGGCTGGTAAAAATATTTAATTATTTTCGGAATTTAATATTTTTGGAATTAAAATAATTCTAGAAAAGTCCAGAATTACTATTTAAGCCCTGAAAATACTCCGAAAGCTTTAAAAAAATTCAGGAAAAATTCTCGGAGACATTTTGGAACATGATGAACCAAAATAAAATATTTGGAGCTCATGAAAAGTATGTTAGAGCATTCAAAAATTAGATTATGCTAAAAAACGAGTTCAAGAAAAAGCCTGAACAGTTCCTGAAAAGTTTGTACAGATATGTTGATATAGAAGCGGCTCGTCGATGAACTGTACTCGATGAGATTGGATTAGAGTTTGGTGCCGGCTGTGAGCTTGATTGTAGATGCCGGTTGCTCTAGGACTAGGATAGGTAAGCAACGCTTCGATTAGGGTTCGGCAAAGGTGGGGTGAAATGCGGGTCAGGAAGGAGTGAGCTAGGCTGTGCAGGCCGAAAAAGAGAGGCTGAAAGAGTTTCTTTTTTTTCTTAAAGCCTCAATCTAATTTTCAAACTTTATATTGAATTCTTTTAAATTTTGGTCAAAACCACTCATCACAAAAGAAATCATATGCTTCAGCATGAATGCACAAATATGTCGCTATACCCATGTCAAGTTTTAATTTAATGAAAAATATCATGTTGCTATATATTGTCATGAGCACAAAAATACAAAATCATATCATTTTCTCCCTACTTTCAAAGAGGCAAATTTTAGGGTGTTACAGTTATGATGGATTAGTATTATTAGTGATGACTGATCAGTGGCTCATTATCATATTTATATCATTTATCTTGTGACTTACCCCTGTTATAAATAGAGAGTATGACATTGGTTACATCGCTTATTCAATGCATATAGACATGTTATCAATACTATAGATTAGCTGTTTAGCAATGCCTTCCCAGTGGTAGAATATAAATGACAACCTAGTAATACTCTAGGTAAAATGCTACAATGGTATAATTATCTGTCCGCTTGCGAAATCATTCTTAATTTATATATATTCTTTATTTATTTCTGCCTAGTCACATAAAATGGTAATATTTAGTACCATTAATTATTCCTAGCTTTACAATTGGGGATGACAACTTAGTTCCATAGTTGAGAGTAAGGGTAAAGAGGCTAGTGGCTAGTTGCTAATGGCAAGTTAATTAATACCAATATTTTTGGCATCATTGCTTAGGATAGGGTTTTATATTGTTATTGCAGTGACGTTAAAAATGCCAACAAGGTGTTAGGAGGTGGGGGGGTACTGGCAAGCTAGTAAGGCTAGAGTGAAACAGAGCGTGCCAATTTTGCCAGCGCACGGAGCTTTGCGGTGGCGAAGCAGAGAGGGAAAAGGAACGACGGCGGCTGGTGCTTGGTTCTTATGAGGCATGGAAGTGGTCGATGAGGTGGCCAACACCTTCATGAGCTCAGTGACGTGGTTGGTCGTGCGCGTTGGCCGAAGAAATCGTGGGAATATTCACGGCGATGCTGGCAACAGTAAGAGCAGAGAGGCGAAATGGAAGTTCCCCCCTTGGTTACTGTAGCAGTTCCCTCTTCTTCTTTCTTTTCAAAATTACTCCCAAATTTATTTAAAAACTTGAAAATCTTCCAAAATAAAAGTTGTTCCACTCAAAGAGATCTACAACTTTCATTTTTGGGCTACCCCAAAATCTGCCTCCATTTTGAAATTGAAAATAGGGACAAAAAGGGGAATTTGAATTTTTGGGTTTTTGGAAAATAGTTAATTAACATCTTTGGCTAATTAATTAGTAGTTAATTAATTATCAAACAACTCAACCAATTGTATAACTTCACAGTACAAAGTCTATACCAATCAATGGAAAGAAATTTGGACAAATTTTATTCATGAAAATTCATTTAATTAATTTCCCAAAATTGAATCCAATATTGCCAATCAAGCAATGAGGGTAGCAAATCTGAATTTCAACTTTCTAGGTCAAATTTGACAAATTTGCTTTAAAAACACAACCAGTATTGGATTTCATGTTTAACACCCCCAAAATCATTCGTGCAATGCATGTGTCCCTTAATCACATTGACTTGAGCTAATGCAACGCATAACTAACTTTTGTGAGTGATTACTATGCATAAATAACATAAATGCTTGATGATTGCATATGATGACATGATTAGAGTTTTATTAATTTCGTAACACCAGGGGTGTTACAAGAGCCCTACGCCTTCTGATTCAAATGTGACAGAGGATCTGAGCATGGTGCACAGCTATTGCACTACTACAGGATTGAGCTTACACAACGTTTGGCAAAGTGGCTCGGAGGTGGTTTGGAATTTGAACTGCCTCAGTTAATGTCTGGAATTAACTGAGACGGTGATTTTTTTATTAACTGAGATCGGTTTTAATCGATTTACGGATGCGGGCAATCTAAAATGCCCGCCTCGATTAATCTATATTAACCGAGGCGGTCATCCTAACGCAACCACCTCCGTAAATCATTAACCGAGGTAGTTTGTTGTAGTGCAACCACCTCGATAAATTAAGCCCAGCCCGCTAGCCTATACCAGCCCACTACCAGTCCGATATATAAACCAAATCACAAAGCCTAACTACTCCAATCTTCCTCCTCTCACTCCACACTGGCCACCTCACAGAGCAGCCCCCAGACCGACCCCTCGTCCCCTCCCTTACGCAAGCAGCAAAACCGGGCTCGTCACGGACCCAAGCTCGTCGGAGCCAGCCTCACCGCCCCAACGGTGGTGCCCCTCCTCGACAGCAGCTCCCCTCCTCCTACTCCGACATGGCTGTTGGTATTTCTTAATGCAAATAGAACAAATCCGCAAGTGCACGGAATTGCTGCTGTAGCATTTAACCCAGAAGTATTCAGGGTATCGTATCCACAAGGAATAGAGCTAATTCTTCTAGGTAATTTGGCCAAGGACAACACAAGAGTATAGTTGGAGAGGGTAGAGAAGGATTCCTATGGCTTCTTGGTCTAAAGGTGGATAAACAATACTTTTACTTGCTTACTTTGGGCACCAGGATCGCACCTGGTCTACCAAGTGATGCCGGCCTACAGCTCTACGCCATATCCGGACGTGGGGGATTACGAGGGATGGATAGGGCTATCACCACCTACCGTCTACCACCTCAACCATAGGGTACGAGATAAATAAAGGTTACCTCTAGCCTAGACACCACGTCTAAGCTATTGACTACTACTCTAGCATCGTACAGAGCTATCCATCTTTATCAGAGACCCTCTACTAGAGCATCCGTTACTAGAATGGACGACGAACCCGTAAATAAGTGTAGGTGAAGCTTAACTAATCAAAAAACATAAAAGATCATAAGAATCATAAACACTTACTTAGCCAAGATCCCGTTAAGGTTTCAAGCACGTGTTCATCGAGGTACAAGCTTTGGAGAGACACCGATAAGCCCGGTGCTTCCCCGAACTCTCTGTCACATCTCGCCTACTCAACTCGACTAGCTAGCAATGGCCTAGGCCCTTTTGGAGTGATGCTCTTGTGGTGTAGCTCTTTTCCCTTGGGTGTTGATGTTGCATGAGAAAAGGTCATCCTTTTATAGATGGAGAGGACATGGAATATGTTTCTACATATGGAAAGGGCAAACTGACCTCCATAACGCCATCTAGATACATTGGATCTGGCGGTGACCACTAGACCTAACATGACGAAGGTGGTATCTATCAACCGACCAAAAATGGGGCGAAGCGGGCTCGGTGGGTGTTAAGCCGAACTAGGGGTGCGGCCGAACCACTGGTGGCACCAAATTGGCCTATGTTTGGTCGGTGACCTCCTACGCTGTTTGGACTTGGCCCATGGTGGTTGCTCGCGAAGTTGAGACGAATTGAATTGGTTTTAATATTTTTTTCTACACTCTCCTCAGCCCTGATTTGTCTGGAATTGGGCCGATTGTTCCTGGGCTTGTGTAAGACGATACTGTCTTGTATCATTTTGAGCCCATTTATAGTAGTTTTCATTATTCCCTCCTGCAAATTATAAATCACCAAAACTTATGCAATTTGTTAGTAATAAAGCCCTATGTCTAAGTCTTAGTGTATATTTTCTACAAAAGTTGGTGTTATAAATGTGAGTTAATGACCCCCCTCCACCTGCAGATGCGGTGACGGCACGGCCCCCCTCGTCCTCTTCCTCCGGCATGGAGGCGCGGCCCCCTCCTCCTCCTCTAGCATGGCGGCGTAGCCCCTCCTCCAATGGATCCATCCCCAGCTTGGCGGATCGGGCGGCGCTGGCGGGCGGGCTCGCACCCCCCACGGTGGCGGCGCGCGAGGCAGAGCTTCGCACCCCCCACGGCACGAGGGGTGGGGCCTACCGGGATGGCTCATGAGGTCCTCCCACGGCTAAGGTGGCGTGCAGGTTGGGGCTCTCATGGGACAGTGGTGGGTGGGAGCAGGGGAGCCCCCTCTCTCCTTCCTCTGGTGGTGGCAGCGCAAGGAAGACGGATCCAAAGTGAGTATGAGGCCAGATCCGGTGGAGTCACGGGGTTCCCCTCTCTCCCTCCTCCATTGGCGGCACGACACGGGGATGCCGGATCTGGCGGCGGCGGGCACAAGGACGCCAGATCCGGGCGTCGGCGGCGCCAAGGGGAGGCTTCGGCGGCGTGGCCACGCGGAGCAGCTGGGCTCGCCAGTGCGCTCCGAAACGGGCTCACCAGTGGGCATTTGTTTTCTATTTTTTAAATTGATTTACCGAGGCAGGCACTCTAACCACCTTAGTAAATGATTGATTTGCTGTGACCTCGTGATGCCCGCCTCAGTTAAGCGATGTCGCCCGTCACGCAAAATGTTTCTGTAGTTGTGCTACTTGTGACTAAGGAAGGGTGAAGGTGAATAGATGAGGTTAAATAAAGGAGACTTTAAAGGGCATTGGATGGAGAAACCACGATGGCTGCATCTTGTGAGCAGTAGTGGTCACTTGGAAACCAAGAAGTTTATGCAATTAGAGAATGAGCAACCATCCATTATAGGAATTAGATGTTGGAGAGGACTGAATGGTAAAAATTTGGCGGCGGACAAGGATGGAAGGAATGTGGGTGTTCCAATGTCAATGGTAGACGGGGCAGGACCCAAGAGAAAGATATCGCCATGGTCAATGTAAATGACGAGGGTAGATGCTGAGGTAGACAGGAAGGAGTATGAACAAGAATGGGAGGGGAAGGGACGGTGGTGTTGTGTGATACAGAAAGGAAACCACAAGCAGTTCTAGGAGGAAAAGATGTTTAGCAAGTAGCAGGTGTAGTTTGGCACTGGTAGGAACGAGAAGGATGTAGGAGAGGCAACTTCCAAGAGTAACAATGAAATCTGCTTGCTAAATGATCACTTCGTGCCACTCAATTGATCTCGCAATGAACACACTAGGAACAATCGCTCATTCTGCAAATGATGCTCTCTTTAAAGCTTGACTTGGGAGGAGTAAAATTGTAGCTCCTACTAAGTATTTAACGTAACTTCCTCAAGTCACCAAGAGACTCCACAAGCCTGCCACCTCTCTATTTATAGAGGTGGCTTCAAAACTGACCGTTATGGGCTTTGATCCCGAGCTGTAGATTATTGGCGCTTGGCGGTGAGGCCACCCGCCTCCAACGCCTAGTACTCAAAACAACCAGCGGTCTGACCGGCCGGAGACCGGCCACCTCCAAATAAAGGCTCTATCTGTGTACTGTATCAACGACCTCCGGTGGTTTCTCCAGTGTACCATTGGAGAACTCCGTGCTCCTGACTATCTATGTGATACCTTTTTCATCTCTAAGGATTCTCCGTGCACCATTCGAGTAACCCACCCCCCCCCCCCCCCCACCCCCCCCCCCCAAAAAATCTGTTGATAAAAAGAAGAAATTTGAGCAATCACATCCCATGTATAACAAAAATAATAGTATTATTAGCACAACACAATATTTTGTCTTGACAGATTCAAGGAACATACAGGCGAAGTATAAGCAGGACTGCGGGGACCTACTAATTATTGGCAATACTACAATATACTGACACACATGACAACTGACTCCCATATTTATGCATATTTGACGGAGATGATGACTAAGGCATGCACGGGTGATACACATGACAACTGAACTTCCCAGATTTTTGTGTAATGTATGGACTAGGATACGGCCGGAGAGATAAAACATAGGCCCTTCGAAATGCAGCCAGGGGCAGCAGGCAGATAAAGAAGTCCAAGCTGAGAAGTCTAGTGTGGGACCTCTTGGTACATGCTTCCGGCCACCATACTTTCCCTCCACCTTCCAGCTCTCAGCGTGGCGTCCATTATGTCTTCACTGTTTGTTCTGATGGGCACACTGTTGACCTTATCACTGAATCCCTTGTTGACAGGATCCAAAACAATTTCCTTATCGCCTTCCCTTTTGTAGACAAGTACTTCCTCCAGGTCATCCATGAGGCCTGTCAGGCTTTCTGGATCCTTGTTTCCTTCAAGATTAATCTTCAGCTGGGAGAAACCTGATAGGGCAATCCTTTTGATGGATGGAATGGACTTGGGCCTTATCGTCCACTCCACCAAATTGTTCAGCCCCGACATCACCAGCTTTGTGACACTGTTGAATCCACTATCAGAGAAAATGAGCTTCGTCCCATCATATGATTTTTCAGCTAATACCAGCACCCTCAGGCTCGGTAGCTCACCTATCCTGTCCATGAATTTTTGGTTAACCATTGAAAGCTTGAGCACTAGCCTGTACAGGTTTGGAAGCGTGTAACGCTCTTGGATCTCCTCTTGACCTGGCATTTCAATCTGCCCATACAGCTCTAGGATTTGTAGACGTTGAAGAGTAAATTTGGTCAACATATTGAATGGAATTTTATCATCTTCAGATTTCACAGCTAGCTGCAGGTAAACAAGTGACTCCAGCCTCTTGAAGGCATCTGCAAGTGCGTCCCAATGCACAGAAGTCAGACCTGTGATCCGAAGATTCCGAACATAAATCATGCGGTGCAAAGGGCTTATTGTTTTCTCCCAGGGATCCGAGCACACAAGGCCAGTGAGTGTTTGCATGTTGATCAATGCTCCAACTGACTTGGGCAAGTTTAGCTTGTTTGCCATGACATGGCGCAGAGTTGTAATCTCCCAGAATGCCTTTGTGACATTCTCGACCTGGGATCTCTTTATGTCAAGAGTCTGGAGATTGATCAGTCGCCAAATTGTTGAAGGGAGCTCAACAAGAGAGCGGCTCCTGATCCCCAGGTATCTTATGTGGACCATATCCCCAATTGCATTAGGCAGCTTCTTGATCCGCATTCCTCCCAGATCAATCACTCTGAGGAACTTGCACCTTAGAAGAAACTGGAGGCCATGGAAGCGCAAGCAGTCTTGGCTATGGTTCTGCACTGAGTTGCCAACCGTCCTCTCTTCGGCAAGGTCGCATAAGAGGGACCTTAGTTTGGGGAACGAAGTGTCCATGGTAACATATGACTGCATATAGTTGAGGAGGCAAAGGCGGCGCACAGAGTTGGGCATAAGGAGATCAGAATTGTCGTGCACCTCCAGGAAGCTTTCTTCATGTGATTCTGACTGTGCAAAGGCATGCACACGGTCATGAATAGCGACAAGCCAAACACCTCCACTCTGGTCCTTCCTCACTAGGTTAATCATGCCTCTCGAGATCAGCTCCTTGAGGTAGCTCTGTCCAATGTCTTCCATGGTCTTCCCCTTCTTTGGCTTCAAGAACCCCTCGGCAGCCCAAAGCCGCACGATGTGCCATGCACTGTAAACTAGATTCTCTGGCATTCCTGCAAAATACAGGAAGCATGACTTGAGTTGGCTTGGTAGATCATCAAAGCATAGTGCCAATATTCTCTTCATTCGCTTGGACTTGTCATTTGATCTGAGTTGAGATAACACTTTGTCCCACTCTGTGAAATTCTTGGTCCGAAGAAATCCTGCTAGAATTACAATTGCCAAGGGGAGGCCTTGTGTGATGTCAAAGATGTCCTTATAATTAACTTCCTCTAAACAACCCTTCCCTTCTGTCAACATGCCTTCACTGCTCCCAAAGACTTTGTTGTAGAACAGGTTTTTGCTCCCAAATACTTTATGGTTGAATAGTTCTTTGGTCTCCTCAGCAGAAAGATAACTTACTATGAGTGGTGAAACCTTAGTGTCAACATATGCAGCCTCTTTGTCCTCGAGGCGTGTGATGATCATGATTCTACTCCCTTTATTGTCCGGTAGACCTTGCAACACAGAATTCCAATTGATGAAGTTGACTAGCCCGTCCACCATTACTAAATACCGTTTATCCTTCAAACGGTCAGAAAGAGCTTCAAGAACTTCTTTGTTTGTTGAAGACTTATTGGCTTCAGTATTGGGGCATAGGCGCTTGTATATGAAATATAAGATGTCAGTATCTCTAACATGGGGTGGAATGTTGATTGATACTCGTACATCAAAGTGACGCCGGATGTCATGGCTATCATAAAGTTCCCACGCAAGTGTGGATTTGCCAATGCCACTCTCCCCAACAATTGCTATGGCAGACAGTCTGTCATCATCACCTTGGACTTCGAGGAGCTTGGATTTGAGCTTAGCCAATTCTTCCTTAAACCCAAAAACTTTATTCTCTTCGCCCCTACAAGTAGTTTATTGGGATAAATTAGAATAAAATCAATATAGTTCAAGTCATGTGTGAAGTACCTGGTGTGTAATCATAATGACATGTACTCCCTCCGTTTCAAGATAACTGTCGCCATGGGATGCGTGCCACAAGTTTGACTTGATTTATAGAAAATACGTGCAATATTTATATCTCCAAATAATTTTATTAAAAAAACTAGATCCAAAGATCTTTCCGATGATACTAATTATGATACTAATCGATGATATTTATTATTTATTAAAATTGCCGGCATTTGTTTTACGGGGAAGCGGCGACAAATATTCTGAAACGGAGGGAGTATCTCTTAAGGGTAAATCAACCTAAGCATACACTCTCATTCATTCTTTTCTCCAAACGTATTCATAAAAAACAACTTTAATTAACAAAAGAGTTAAATGCACCACAGGCCCCTAAACTTGTAAGGGTGTGTCATATAGGCCCCTGAACTTTGAAAGTGCATTTCTAGCCTCTTAAACTTGTCAAGTGGTACACCATAGGCCCCTGAACTTATAAGGATGTGTATCTGGCCCCTGAACTTGTCTAGGTGTGTCACTTAGGCCCTTGAACTTATAAGGGTGTGTATCTGGCCCCTGAACTTGTCTAGGTGTGTCACTTAGTCCCCTGAACAGTAACTTTTGATATTTTTCCTACTTTTTTTTAGAAATCCAAATTAAGAAGCAAGAAAGGGGTACCTAGAGAGCTCTAAAAATCTTAATATTTTATAGATTGGTAGAGTAAATAACAAGGATGATAATGGCATAGAACATGCTAATTTTTTAAGTGAAATTTAAATTATTGTATTTCAAAAATGGTCAAACTATATATTCTATAAATTTTTAGGGTATTCAAATGGCAATAAAAAATCTTAAAATATTTATTTTGAGATTTTTATTACCATTTCAATACCCTAAAAATTCATAGAATATATAGTTTTATTTTGAGATTTTTTATTGCCATTTGAATACCCTAAAAATTCATAGAATATATAGTTTGATCATTTTTAAAATACAATAATTCAAATTTTAAAAATTAGCATGTTCTATGCCATTATCTTAAAAAAATTAGCATGTTCTATGCTATTATCATTTTTGTTATTCACTCTACCAACCTACAAAATATCAAGATTTTTAGAGCTCTCTAGGTACCCCTTCCTTGCTTCTTAATTTGGATTTCTAAAAACAATAGAAAAAATATCAAAAGTTACTGTTCAAGGGCCTAAGTGACACACCTAGACAAGTTCAGGGGCCAGATACACACCCTTATAAGTTCAAAGGCCCAAGTGACACACCTAGATAAGTTCAGTGGCCAGATACACACCCTTATAAGTTCAGGGGCTTGTGGTGCATTTAACTCTTAACAAAATGGTACTGTTAAATTACAAAAATAAACAGATATAAATTGGCATAAAATATTTTTCTATATTGCATTATTCTGATGGTTTTCTGATTATTCCCAATCGCCATCAAAAAAAGTGGTTCACAAGTGAAAAGGAGTTTTTGGTAATTGGACATGTTATGCTTGACCACCCAGGATGAGTAGCAGGCTTAGCTATCGAAGTGATAGGCCCGTAGATTTCTAATATATGACTTCAATGAAAAATGTTTTGTGTATAACACTCTTGATCTCCAGTTATAATTGTTTCTTATGGCAACTAATATTACATATAATGTAGTTGCATGATTGAGTATTGCTTATGAAGATGTTCATCCTACCATATTAGTGGTATTTACTTGCATGAAAGGCATCATTTACACTGTGTTAGTTCAAGTACATTTGTGCATTGGTTTTAAAACGGACATTGATAGAGCAACAGTAATAAGAAGAACAGTAGGGATGAGGACTACTTATCCAAATGATTTAAACAACGGATTGTAATATGAACAGCCCGCAAAAATAGTTTCCAAAAAAAACTTTTTGTTTTGACTGCTAGAAATTTAAGGTTTTGGTAATCACTAGCTAAGGTCCCGCATTGGAACACCTCAAGACAACATTTTTCATCAGAAAATCCAAACATGTGTGCATTTGGTAGGTGCCAAACTTGCGGCCTTATATCTTTCTTGCCATCTTATTATCAGTTGTTTCATATAGCAGCACACTTAACATTTTTTATGCAGCATTTTTGTCAAAATTTCACTGAAATTAAAAGGCTGTCAACTTCAAAGTTTTTGTTGAGAGTTAAAAAGTGGTATAAAGTTTTATCCAAATATATCAACATAAGCAAGCGAATTAACTTCAACTTTAACAACCTAAGCATTACATATATTATCATTTCACTTTAAAATAATACTAGTAGGTATAATCATGAATTTTCAGTTTTTTTACAAGTTTTATATATATATATATATATATATATATATATATATATATATATATATATATATATATTATCACTACATAATTGCTTTTGTTAGCCACGATCAGGTTTAATTTGGTTTGTAGATCATCGACAAGTGCCTAGGTATGGTTGTTTTCTATAGACAGTTAGTATTTCTGATCATATTTAGAAATCAAATTCTGTTGGTGACATAACCCACCTCAAAAAACATTTTCCAAAATTTACAATCGGCTGCAAAAAAAAAAGAAAATATAGTTTTAATGCTAGGAGAAACAAACTAGTAAAGCACCATAGTTGTGTGTCCCGTATTTTTTAAGCAAATTACAAGTGCATATGGTTCTGTGATTTACACTCAAAACCTATTGCCTCCAGTAACTACACCATGAAGTGAATTTAATTTCTATAATATTGCAATGAATATTTTAGCACATAAAGATTTCAAATGAACACAATTTCAACTAAAAAGTTTAAAATCTCATCGAGAACTATAGATTTAGTATAGGACATCTTCCATCCGGTGTCAATTGACAATTTAAAAATTTAGAATTTCAAAATAGTTCTAACTAAAGCATATTTTCGCATTACAAACAATGAACAAGTCATCAACTATAAAGTTACAGATACAAAGGTTATGAATCATTACCAACCACGGTTAAAATATATTTCTAGAGGCGGTTGGTCCACCTCTAGAGATGTCTATTTTCTATACATGGTTCATAAACACCAATTGTACTGTTAGTGTAAGCCCTTTGACATGGATGCCATTTATAGGGCCGCATGGAAACACAACCGCCACTAAAAATCAATTTCTAAATGTGGTATATATGTCCTTACAACCATTTATAGAGACGGTTTTTCGATATAGTTGTAGTAAGATATTCGAATTATATATATTCTCACAATAAACAAGCAAAAAATATTGAAATATTTTTCTTCTTGATTTAGCATGGTGAAACCTAAGCATTGCACATATTATCATTATCAAGTAATTATTACCATATTTCACTACAGTGGAAACTGTATTAGCCACATAGAGGTTCGACAAGGGCTTTAACGTGTGCATACTGGTATATACAATATGTTAATCATACTCTTATTTAAGACTTGCAACATTGTTTCTTGCTTCCACAATGTGCTAATGTTCTTTACACTGTTGATTAACTTACCTTGCCTGTTCAACAGAAACTATTTACATTATTGAGGAAAAAACAGATATGTGTGAGCATAGGTATCTTGTTTTTGAATAATCTCATTTTAATTCCTTGCAATATTAGACTTAGACGTAATATCACCACCCTTCCTACATTGTCATAACATGCTATCTTTTGTGTGTGTTCGATTTGGGACTATGCAGAGACATAGTTCGAGTGGTGCCTTAGGTACACTGATAAAAAATGGGCAATAACTGTCTGTGGGGTAACTAATGTTGTGTTTTGCTATTGATATATTTAGTTAGTAATGTGATCCTTTTTTATTATATATGATTGTCATTATTTTAATATTTAAGGCATTTGTGTGGTACATAATGTTTGGGATATTTGAGCTCACAAAACAAAAGTAGTTTGGGCGTGAAATAAAAAATGTATCTGCTACAAGATGTGCAAGAAAGAAGCATCTTCCCAAAAGAATCTAGACCTATAACTTGGCTTAGCCTAGATTAAATTGGGCTTGTAATCTAGAAAACAAACTCTATAACTGCTACTTCTTAAATGGGCATGGCCCATAATTATATTTGGCCCACTAATAGCTTGTTCACTGCATGAACCTAGCTAGGCCTTAATGCATTTAGTGACAAGTTTTATGTCAGATTATGACGAAAGTCAATTGTCACAAATTCATGATGCAATTGGGATCAAGATAAAATCTATGACGGAGAAACACATTTTCATCCTACAAAGCATGTTCTAACACACATGATCTATAACAGTTGTGTTTTCATATGCAAACATAACAAATTCAGTTGTTATGACAAAATATCAAAAATTTATGTAGAAAATAGGTTGTGATAGAACCCTGAATTTTCTTAAGTGTCATTTTTACTGCTTAAGCATCGTATAAATAATTATTTCACAATCTTCTTTCTACTTTTATCCATTTTGTTTATAGTTCAAAATTTCTAGATGCTCCAATGAGTGAACATTAACCAATGGACCATAGCATGACGAGTGGAAGACATCATTTTGGATGTAAAATTGATTATTTTTAGAACCTATACATGACTTTATACAAAAAAAAATGGTTGTAGATTTGATATACAATTTAGGTATAAAATTTATGTCCATCCTACTTTTTAAAAAAATATGATTTTCCAAACACAACTTAGAAATCTATTCCCATCGGTCATAATTATTCATAATTTTTAACATGAATAACTAAAAAATGCCAACCTCAATTGGTTCTATGCGTGAATTGACAGTGATGCATAGCATTATCAGAAGTGGTAGTAACACTGATCACTGATGCAATGAGTGAACATTAACCCTGGTTGTGAGTGATTCTCACGGTGCTTGTCCATGGCAAACATTATTTTCTTCAACGATGGTTACAAGCAGTGCAATTATAAATCCGACCCATTTATTTTAGGTTTCACCCTAATAAGATTAACAGTACTAAACTGTTATTCTCTATAAATAATAATTCTTATTAGCTGGAAACAAAGGAATCCTGAAATTATCAGCATACATCATTGATGCATAGTGTCTTTAGTCTACTTTATATTCGTTTATCTATTGATTTCTATAATTTACCATTATCCAGGTTGTCGTTCCGTTGTCTGCGAGATCAATACTACAGGACTGCTAGTGCAAAGGGACGTTCTTAGGGATGAGTAGGTGGGTTTCCCGAATAGTACTCCCTCCGTCCTAAAAATATCGTCGTTTTTTTTTGTTGTTGACCCGTAAGTTTGACTTGATTTGTAGAAAATACATGCAATATATGTATCTCTAAATAAATTTATTAAAAAACTAGATTCAAAGATATATCAATGATACTAACTCTGTACCATAAATATTAATACTTTTTTATATATATTTAGCCAAAGTTGATTCTCGATAAGCGAAAACTACACTTATTTTGGAGGGAGTAGGGGAGAGAGGACGGTGACAAATATATAGGGTGACCAGCTTGTCGGATTAGGTGGAAGCAATAGGACCAACTCAAAATTGCTGCAGCATATGCAGATCCATCTTGCATTATTGGTTGTCAACTTGCTGAATAACAATCTATTAGTAGAAACACCCGTTCTAAGATAATTTCTGTAAATAGCTATTTTCAGAGACACTTTCTAATAGTGCTGCAACTAAAGATCAATAATGCATCACTCTCAAAAAGACACGCCTCTAGAAATAATTGTCTTAAAATATCATAACTTTTTCCATATGAAGTTGGATCAAGATAAACTTTATACTAAAACTATAGAGCTCGGATCAATGATGCATCACTCTCAAAATATACGCCTCTAGAAATAATTGTCTTAAAATATTATAACTTTTTCCATATGAAGTTGGATCAAGATAAACTTTATACTCAAACTATAGAGCTCGATCTGATCTAATTTTGTAGTTGACTACTTTTTATTTAAAACAAATAGGGTCCCAAAATTTCATTTTAAGTTCTTATATTATAAAATTTAAATTTTAGAATTTTTAAACACCTCGGATGTTGACAAGACCTATACTAAAGTAGTGAGTTCTTAATGTGATTTACAAATTTGTAACCAACAAGTTTTCTTTTTGTTGTTTTTTAGAGTCCCAAACGTTTTTTATTAGATTTTGAAATTGCAAATTTAGAATGCTCAAACGACCTCGGATTTTTGTCATTGTATATACAGAACTTTGTGACAACAAGTTTTAAATTTGAAATGATTTGTAGTCCCAAGTATTTGTTTTCAATTATCAAATTTTGATATTCAATTTTTTGAAGTTTTTGAACTATATATCTCAGATATAGACACTCCTTGTACCAAAACATAGTATTAGAATTTAGAAAATAAATATATATTTGACTGTTTTACTTATACAAAATCATTAACGGATGTGGAACAAGATAGATGGATTCTCTGTAAATAGTTAATTATGTAGATAGGCTGAAATAGTTGATTAACAAAGATCATTTATGATGGACTAGCTGCTTTTATCTATGCCTAATTTAATAGGAAAGGGACAAAATTTCTCTCCACTCAATATTTGTCCCCCCTTACTATGTGGACAGTAAAGAGTTTCTTCTTTCTCGTATTTTTTACTTCTCAAATTGCTTTCATGCCCTCCATGTATCATACGCGTGACCTGGACTCATGACCCATACTAACGAGTTAGGAAAACTCATCTAGCGATGATGAATTCGAGTCAGATTCCAATATGTATTGGGTCACATCTTACGTATCTCATTTGCGATCCGGACTCATGGCCCGCACTCATACGAGTTAGAACATCTCACATCTAGTCATGATAGGGAGTCTGATTCCCATACATATTGGGTTCCAGTATAATGCACGAGCACATTTGCTAGTAAACCGAAATATCGATATCTTAAAATTGATTCTGTGGCAGTAGCACACATGGACCCAGAAGGTCGATATACACATATATTAATGGAAAAGGAGAACTAGCTTGTTGGATATCCATGACATATGTTACATCGGATATTTAAACTAGGAGAAAGGTCAATTTCACAATTCTGGATACTTCTCCCCTATCCGCTTTAACTATAAACAATTTTGACTTATTTTAATTCACATAAACTATTCATAAACTTAAGTTTTATCGTACCTCAAGGTAGCGTTTGGTCTTGGGATGGAATAGCCAGGTCCTTGATTTTTATATTGAAGTGATATAAAATTAAGAGTTAAATGCACCGGGGCCCTCGAACTTGTAAGCTTTGTGTCATATAGGCCTCTGAACTTTGAAAGTATATTTTTGAACCCTTAAACTTGTTAAGTGGTGCACCACAGGTCTCTGAACTTTAAAAATACATTTCTGGCCCCTAAACTTGTTAAGTGGTGCACCACATGCCCCATAAACAAAAACTTTTTTAGACATCTATATTAAGAAGCAAGGAAGCGGTAGCTAAAGAGTACTAAAAATCTTGATATTTTATAGGTTGATAGAGTGAATAACAAGGATGATAATAGCATAGAACATGCTAAATTTTTTAAGTGAAATTTGAATTATTGTAATTTAAAATTGGTCAAACTTATATATTCTATAAATTTTAGGGTATTCAAATGGCAATAAAAAATCTCAAAATATCATTTATAGAATATATAAGTTTGACCAATTTTAAATTACAATAATTCAAATTTCACTTAAAAAATTTAGCATGTTCTATGCTATTATCATCCTTGTTATTCATCTACCAACCTACAAAATATCAAGATTTTTAGAGTTCTTTAGGTACCCCTTCCTTGCTTCTTAATTTAGATTTCTAAAAAAAAATTTTAAAAATATCAAAAAGCTACTGTTTATGGGGCCTGTGGTCAACCACTTAGCAAGTTTAGAGGTTAGAGACCTATGGTGCACCACTTAACAAGTTTAGGGGTCTAAAAATACAATTTCAAAGTTCAGGGACCTACATGACACAGGCTCACAAGTTTGGGGCCCCTGGTGCATTTAACTCTAAAATTAATGTCCTCAATTTTTCGCCCCACCTTCTCCCTAGTTACACTCGGACCGTGGTGAGTTTCTTCTGTTCCGCTTTTCATACTACTCAAACTATACTCACACCTTCTGAGTTTTGTATGTGATCTATACCCATAAGAGTTTGAACAAATTTCGCATCCAGCTATGATGGATATAAAGTCTGATTCCAAAACAGATTATGCCCTACATACCTCGTGCATGACCTGGACACTCATGACCCATATCTATATGAGTTAAAGCAACTCGCATGATACGGAGTCCAATTCCAAGATATTTTGGATTTCAGTCTCTCCTCATCTATTATATGACCTAGCTAGACTCTTGATCTGACTTATATGAAATAGAGCACAAATCAGAACAACTCGCATTTAGTGGTGATATGTGGAGTTTGTTTCGTATATGTATTGAGCTCCGTTGCAAAATATAGGTACGTTTTACTGGTTTTATAATAATATAAAAAGCCAATCTTAAGTATGGATGTATCAGAGAAGTGCTGCGGAAACCAAAAACAGAATGAAACACGATGAGTTAATTTAATTTGCAACCAAAATTTAATCAAGGGCTATAGTTGAGTTACTATAACACATAGGACCATTTACCGTAATAATTATAGTAAACGCATAAGGAAGAAGTTACTGTAATCTTGTAACTCAAAGTGGCTACAGAATAAGTAGCCAGCTATAGAGTAGCAGTTCTGTATACACGTACCATGCGGCAGCGGCAGCGGAGTTGCTCAGGTTCTGCGTGGACGACGACGAGCGTAGCTGCTGCTCGATGTTGTACTTGTCGACGTTGTCGGAGATCTCCTTGAGCCTGTTCTTGATGCTGTCCATCCTGTCGCGGAGGACGTGGCGGACGGCGACCTGCGCGGTGCAGGTGGTGACGCGCCTGAGCCACTTCCTCCAATCGGGGAGGCCGAGCCGCTCCAGGTCCACCTTGCGCAGGAACTCGTCCAGCACGTCCTCCACCTCGTACGCGACGTCGCGCGTCTGCCGCACCCAGAGCCCGATGTAGTGGTTGGCCCCCGCGCGGCGCTCCTGGTCCGCGTGCTGGATGAACGTCTGCAGCCACTCCAGCTTGTCCCGGAGCAGCCGGATGTCGTCGTCGACGCCACGGAGGAGCGCCGCCTCCTGCACCGCCAGCTCCCCGAGCCGGTTCAGCACGAACGTGATGGAAGCCGACGCCATGATCGGATCGATCTCTTGGTCGACCCTGGCCGGCTGGCCGGGCCTCGCCCTCGCTAGCTAGGTGCTACTCTCTTTCTGTATGTCTCTTAGCTTACTGAGCCCTGTTTCACATTTGTTGAGTATGCATTCATACTTCACGGGAACGTTTGTTGCCAATGCAACGTACTGGAGTTGTTTCTGGAGTCCTCCTTTACCTAGATGTGTACATATATATAAAGGAACGCTAGAGGAACAAAACAAACAAGTTCGGGTTTGTGAGACATGCTGTGGTAACATGGGCCCCCCGACTCCCCGTATGCATGTGCGGAAGGCAGGAAAAAGAAAAACATGGAATCATCCGATTGACCAGCTGAACGATACAGCGGTGGTTAAGGAAGTTGACCCAGCTGATTGCACCTCCCCCCACTAATCACCCGAAATGCATGTGCGGCTAGCTGTTAAGGAAGCTTGATGCATTTGTTTCACATTTTGTTTTTTTCATTTAATTTTCTAAACCAGGTCAAATGGTATATGCATGCAGAACCATGTTAGCATCGTCTACTCAAGGTTATCATCTCGCTTAGGATCGCCTCCGTTCTTCCTCTCATGGTAAATCTCCTTTACGGTTGTCTCTAACTGGCTGGGTCCACGACTGCTCTGGTGGCTTTGTTGGAGATGATCACGTCCAATATTTTAGGAGCTAGCGTACCTGTTGCACACACGGGCATATTCAATACTAGCAGGCAACAATTCATATTAACGAAAAATGAAATATCGGACTCTGATTCATAGAGAGGTTGGCTTAATTGACCCAACACTAGAATTCATTTGCAGAGGCAGTTAGTCCTAACTAACAACGCCATCACAGCAACTATCTCTGTGAGAGCTGATGACAACAAATGGTAGATTACGGAAGTCTATGGGCCACAGGGTGATGATGCAAAATTACAATTCCTGCAGGAACTGAAGAACATCATCCCACGACCTGATCATGTTAGATGCATGGTTGATCCTCAGTGATTTCAAACCTTATTTACTAAACTCAAGACAAGAATAACACAAATCTAAACAGACGGCTTGACAGCCTCAAAAAGAGATATGGCTGAATGGTTGTCGCTTTACCTAGGGCAAGAGAGCTGCACCATTACCACAAAGTCCACTTCCGCTTTGAAAATTTTTGCACCAAATTGGACAGCTGATAACTTGAAATGACTGATAAGCAGAAAGAGCTGATTTTTTTGAGAGAAAAACATCGTTGCAAAAAAAATGGTGATACAAGACTGCAACTTGCCCTCGTCAAGGAAATTCTACTCCAATTAAAGGCTGCACAAGAGCATAGGGCCCGCACCCAACAAGAGATTGATTTAACATGTCACCTAAAAGTTCGTAGCATGAGGCCTGACAGAAAAATCTAGAATAAGTCAAAAATCATGCCTCACGGATATCAGATGTGGTGATGCAAATACAAAACTTTTTCACATCCGTGCAAGCTCAAGGGCCAAGAAGAACTATATCCAATGCCTATAGGATGATATCCAATGCCTACAGGATGATAATGATATCACTGTTATATGATTGAAGGTAAAGATAATTATCGATTACTTCCGCGACCATTTAGGCTCTTTGGCTCAATAGCCCCTCACAAGGCCTTAGGGAGCACCGTACAATTGTGTGGTTCACCGAAGTCACAAACACCAAGCCACCTAGGAACCAAAAACTCCAAGACTATCTAGCAACCACACTTGCAAATCACTTTCCACACCGTAGCTTGGCCGATTGGACCGCCAAGGCTTGTCCAGTAGTCCAGACGCGTCCAAAATGTCCATTTAAATTCGTACTCAAAACTTTGAAAAATTGTTAACTCCAAATGTTGTCCCACTAGGCAGCCACCACTTGGAGCACCGGTTAGCACTTTCCAAATGCTTTTGCAAAGTTTTTTCAAACTCATTTTGAATCAGCACTCGTCTCCAATGTCAACGCAATTAGGACCTCACGTCACATGCGCTAGATAACCGATGTGCAAACATATGTGTCCCGCTTAATAGTACGGCTACATTGATCTATCTTAAATCGGGCCATTTAAATCTTCTCTACAATACCTTATGGCTAGCAAAATGAAACATCCTATGATTCTGTAAGTGCAATCAAGCCCTGATGGTGGGTTTTTTGTGACCATGCAATTAGAGAACTAATGAGATTTATCGAGACGACAAACAGGTAAAATGATTTGGGGATGATACATGTGATGGCGGATTGTCGATAGGTAGTAGATTTTATGGTATTGGTGCATGTGATCAAGAACCGGATGGTAATACAAGCACAGAGACATAAGATTTAGACAGGTTCTGGCCATCAGCTTGACGTAATACCCTATGCCATGTGTTCTATTTATTGTGTTATGTGTGTCGATCTGTATATGAGGGACTCCTGCCCTCCTTATATATTCTAGAGGGGTAGGATTACATGTAAAGTATCCGAATTGGTATTAAGTTAGATTACAACATTTATAAGAGCGTGTGGGCTGGACCACCCTGATGGTGTGGCCCATGTATCATCTTTTGGTTTCTAGGGGTTATATTCCCACAGCTAGTCCCTGAGCGCCTTATATGCGTTGAGCAACGCCATCTTAAATCAGCCCGAGAAGTTCATCCTGAAGCCGAGCTGTCAAAGCAGTCACCCGACCAATTTTACTGGTCAGCGATGAAGTCCGAGCGCGCTGATCGGCAGTGAAGTCGAGCGCACTGATCGGCGATGGAGCTGGAGCACACTGGTCGGCAATGAAGCCCGAGCATGCTGGTCAGCTCATCTCGAACTTATTCAAGTAAGGCTTGCCAAAAGGATGCAAGAGACTAAATTAAATTTAAGATTTCTTCACGTCAGATAAAGTGTAGCCACTTAGACTCCATTTGCGTGGAGAATAAATTGAGAAAAAGCACTACATTCACCACTAGGTGAAGTGTAGCCACTTAGTCTCCGAGCCTGACAGTAGGTGGAGAATTCACGTAGAGCTAGGGTCAAAAGATTAGAAGACTTCAATATCCAGGCGAATACATAGTTAGTCCCTATCTTAGCTGTTATGTATGTATCAACACTCCCGATATGCTACCTAGGATCAGCGGAAAAAAACTTGATATCACACCAACATATCTAGTGACTCTTGCATGAGAAATCCGAATGCCGAGCGGTGACAAACGCTGAGCGGCAATCAGTGGCAAGTGGCGATGAGCACCAAGTGAAGACGAATGGCGAGTGGCGAGAAGAGCGCCGAGCGGGGATGAATGGCGAGCAAAGATGAGCGCCATGCGGCGATGAGTGTTGAGCAGCGATGAGCGACGAGCGGCGAGCAGTACAACTAGCTGGTCGGCGGTGAAATCCGAGTGACGAGTGGTCCAGCCAGCTGATCGACGGTGAAGTCCGAGTGCTAGGTGGTGCAATCA